>NW_019292046.1:48392-88741 GCF_000500325.1 Leptinotarsa decemlineata
ACTATCATTTCATTTCAGGTTTATTGTTGCTTAATATAATTGTTATTTTCAACTATTCTTTTTTAATTATTCTTTTTTACTTGTTTCAGGGATTTCAAATCATTTTATATAATAGACAATGGAAGTCCGAACTAGTGAAATTGAAGTCCTATGTTGTTTAATTTTAATTAAATTTCCCGATCTTGTGGGATATCGATGGCACTGAGAATTGGACTCGTAGTCCAACTATAGACTAAACAATCATAGATATAGATTGCTGAAAAAGTCAAAATTTTATTTTGTTTAAATGAGGGCCTAAATGATTCGGTTCTATCTAGATTAAAAACTAGGCGAAGAATTCTTTTCTAAGCTATAATAACACGATCCGCTCCTGTACAATCTCTCCACAAGATGACATTGTATGACAGTGTAGATTGAACCATAGAATAATACACGTTAATCACAGATTTTACATCCAAAACCTAACGTAGTTGCAATAGTGCATAAACGCTGCTATTAAGTTTTCTAATTACTTGGTTTAAATGAAATTTCCAAGATAAATTAGTGTTAATGTGAACACCCAAAAATTTGGTTGTTTCACTTGGGAGAATTGTGACATTATCGACTAAAACCTGTATATGATTAATAAATCTTTTTTTACCAAAAAATTCAATTGATTTTTCGATTTTTCTGCATTTACGACAAGCTTATCATCATGACACCATGTCGTAAAATTATTGCTGATAAAATTCAGCCTCTCTCCGAACTCTTCAGGACTATCTGCTGCTGCAGAAATCGATGTGTCATCAGCATAAAGTACAATCGAGGATGTTTCGAAATATTCTGGCAGGTCATCAATGTATAGCAGAAATATTAACGGCCCCAAAATGGATCCCTGGGGAACTCCAAGTGAAGTTTCGAACATGTCCGAATCAACACCATTCCATCTAATGTATACCCTTCTGTACCTTATATATGACAATATCCAGTTTGAAAATATTCCACGAATTCCTATTGTACATAACTTTTCCGATAGAATATCAAAGTTAATAGAGTCAAATACCTCAGATAAATTGAAGAAGAGAGTACCGACATACTTTCCCTTGTCAACATTGTGGTAAATGCGTTTCATGAAAGCAGCAGTCACTCCTTCCGTCGATCCATTCCATATGCAACCTCCTGCTGCTGATGAAGATGTGCATCCGTAACCGATTTCTTGGAATCCGAATGGAATGACAAGTGTGCTGTCGTCAGTAAAGCAATAAATTGGATTTTTGTTTTTTTCTTCAGTAAGTCGTTGATATACGATAGAAAGAGGATTGGAAACAATATGGATCCCTGGGAAACACCAGCATAGATTGTAAAAATATAAAAAATATCCGTCGACGGCCACTTGCAGAAAACGTTGTTTCAGTGAGCTGGAGAGCCATACACAAAAATGATCCAACAAGCCATAGCATCAAAGTTTGGCCAGCGAAACCTCATGCCACAAACTGTTGAAGGCCTTAAAAATATCAAGCGCAACAGCTGTTCACTCTTCATGTTCCTCGATTGCGTTATTCCAAATATGGGTGATATATGATAGAAGGCCGCCTGTTAATCTTTGTTTCTGAAAGCCCTATTGATGATCGCTCAAGATGTAAAAGCCAAATATTTAGGGAAATGGTGGTTTACGGCTTTCTCCATGATTTTTGATATCACTGATAGTGAAGCGACTGGTCTATAGTTGTTTGGAAATATTTTTTTTTGCCTTTTTTGGGAATGAGCTGAACGCGAGCAATCCCTCAACAAGAAGGAGAAGCCCCTTCTTTGTGAGACAGGTTGAAAGATTCTTCAAAATACTGGTGCGAGTTCATTTGCGCACTTTCCAAGTACGATGACGGGCACCTCATTAGGACTGGACACCTTGTGATATTGAGCTGTTTCAAAATTTGTCTGACTAGATGTTGTTGGAAAGTAATTTCCGGCATTTTGGGCTCTAGTGTAGGAATAGTGAGTGGTGCCTTTCCCAGAAACTCGTGTGGTATACACATTTTTCAGCTAGTAGATTTGCTTTTCATATGGCTGTTGTTGCAATTGAACCATCCGCTTATGTTGGATTTTAATCCTGACTCCCACCCTGGAGTATGTGTTTGTGGAGTTGCTTCATCTGCAAGTGACGCAGTGATACATCCTACTAATTCAACTGCATTTTTCGGAATCTGTGTTTGAAGATAACACTCTGACACCAGTCTATCGGTAGTCATCCCGACCAAATGAAATTAATTTCAGCTTTTTATATAACGAAAATTACTTTCGACGAATTTTCCAAATGAAAGACCTACACAGGAGCTTCATAGTTCCTGTGTCACCAATTCCACAGACCTTGCAATACCTCAGGGAACTACTAGAGAAAAATAATTGCAATAACAACGAAATCGATGAATTCGTTTCTCTTACCAATTTGTGTATGAAACAAAATCGTTTCCAGGTAGAAGGTTGCTTTTATGAACAACAGGAAGGAACGGCCACGGAAAATAATCTTCCTCTTGAAGATGATCACTTGGTGATCGAAACACGTGTCGAGGTGTAAAAATAACGATTTGGTGTTGGGAAAAACTCCAGTAATATTCATAGTTCCACTTCAACTTTCTGCGCGACATATATTTTAGTAGTTGAATATATCTTGAGATGTTTTTATACTTTGTTTATTGCGTAGGTAATAGCGACAACTTTCCTGATCGGACGATTCTGCTAACTGTATGTTTTTGCTTCTCTTCTCCACCTTTTTTATTGGAGTATTGTTCCATAATTGATGGTAATTTTCCATCCTGATTATTGATTTTCAAACACCGGTAATATTTAATGACTCATATAGCTTGTTGAATGTCCCTCGATCTTCAATTTCAATGAATTTGACGGATTTGGAGTTTGGATTTGGATCTGTTTGATGGACCCAAAGTTCATCCTATTACCAGATGGTACTTGGAAAGAGAAGAGATTCTACGTTTTATTCTTGAGCTGTTTTGATCCTCTTCGGTTCTGGTAGATATTCATCTGTTGAACTGATCGATATATGTTTGAAGGTGATTGACAATATTTCATGATGAATTTCACTAGTTCGGACTTCTANATTGCCTCTCTAGCTATTCTATCTGCTTCTTCATTGCCTGGGATACCGACATGTGATGGAGCCCATATAATTTTTATTTCACTGTTAGAGTGAGATGTGTGGAGATATATCTGCTCTTTTATACGAATAATGGTTGGATGGCTTGGATACAATTGCTGCGAACTCTGTATTGTCCCCAGCGAGTCAGTGATTATCAGACATTTTTTGGTTCTGAGTCTTGTTATATATCTTATAGCTTGCAAAATGCCAAATAACTCCGCGCTGTAGATACTGAAACTTGATGGCAGTAGAAATGCGTTATCTGTTACGAAAGCTGCCGTTACTTTGACATCTGATTTTGACGCATCCGTGTAAATTTTTTTATGTTCAGGAAAGTTGGAAATCAGTGAAAGGAAGTTTCGAACTATCGTAATGGATGGTGTTTCGGTCTTGTTAAAACGGGTAAGGGAGAAATCGACTGGAAGTTTTGGGATCACCCAGGAGGGAATATCTGAGAAACTGGTTTCTGCTACATTATTGAATTGAATCTGATTTGTAAGGGGATACCGATTCAATCTTTCATAAAATGGAAGATCAATTCTCTTTCTATTCGCGAGTAGGTTTTGGAGTCGCTTGTAGAATGTGTACTTGCGCGATGGATGGTGTGTATTGGCTGCATTTTTTTATGCGTATGAGAGACTCAAATATTGTCGTCTGTTATAGAGTGATGGCTCTCCCGACTCGCAGTATGAACTGGCTATTGGTGTGGTACGTATTGCACCGAGAACACTTCTGAGTGCGGTGTTATGAACTGAATCCAAGAGCTTGAGTAATTTGTTACCAGCTGAAGCATATACCAATGAACCATAGTCTAATTTTGATCTCATTAATGCTCTATACACCATGAGCAGTGTTTTGTTGTCTGATCCTCAACGCTGATTTGATAATACTTTCATTAAATTCAGGCTGTTCCGACATGATGATACGAGTTTTTTTATGTGAGGGTGCCAACTGAGCTTTTCATCCAGGATCATTCCGAGATATTGTACTTTCTCCGTGACTTCGATGTTGGTTCCTTTTGATTTGAGAGTGGGTTTGGACGATTTTCGATTTTTTAGTGAATAATATGCATTTGGTCTTGTTGACATTCAGCTGAAAACCTATATTTGCTAACCAATTCTTGATACTGTTAATGGCAACTTGGAGGTTATTTTGCACAATGTTCATGCTTTTACCCTTAGAATATATTAGCAAGTCGTCTGCATACATGGTCATTCGTACTGGGGAATCAATTTGTTGTGCAATTTCATTAATGGCAAGTAGAAATAAAGTGACACTAATAACTGATCTTTGAGGTACCCCATTCTGTTGTTCTCTGAGGGATGATATAGCGCAGTTGCTTCTCACTCTGAAATATCTGCATTTTAGTAAATTGTAAACGAATTTCAAACAAGGTCCGTTTATTCCTTTCGATACTAGCTGCTGAATTATATGATGCCGTCAGGTCATATCGTTGGCTTTTTTTATATCTAAAAAAATTGCTGTGCAAAACTGTTTATTCGTGAATCCTTCGTGGACGTAACTTTCAAGATCTACCAGATTGTCCAATGTAGATCGAGTCTTTCGAAACCCATTCTGCTCAGGTGCCAGGTGCTCATTTTTTTCCAAGTACCACAGAAGCCTTCAGTTAACGATTTTTTCTAGTAGCTTACACATTGTACAGATGAGTGAAATTGGTCTCTAAGACTCTGGGCTCGTGTTGGATTGGTTCTGCTTTATAACTGGTATTATTATAGCCTCTCTCCTTGTGTCAGCATCCTTCTGTCCATATTCTGTTGTAGATTTTGAGCAGAGTTTCTGTTGCTTTTGGAGGAAGTTTATGGAGAAAAATAAATGGTATGTCGTCATGGCCAGGACTAAGATTTTTACAGTCCCTTAGTGAGTCGTATAATTCATCCCTATTTATTTCCATGTTAAGTGGTTGTTCCTCCGAATTTATTCCGGTAATAACAACAGCTTCGACCCCTCTCTTTCTTCTCAGAAAAACTTCAGAGGAGTTTGTTTCACTAGAATTTTTCTGGTACATTTTTGCGAGTGTTTCTGATATTTCCCCTGCGTTGGTGATATTGCGTCCTTCATGCTCTAGTGAATTTATGCCAGACCTTACGTTTCTGCCATTTATATGGTTGATTTTATTCCATACCATTTTTATTGGAGTGGATGCGTTGATAGAGGATACGTAACTTGCCCAGGAATCGCGTTTGCTCTTTTTTGTAATCCACCTTGATTTGGTCTTTTGAATACTATCCAGTTGTCCTCCGTTTTATTTCTTTTGAACCTGTTCAGAGCATTCTTGGAAGCTTTAATGGCAATCTCACAGTCCCTATTCCACCATGGTACAGGGGTTTTGTTTCTAATGGTTTTTGTCTTCCCAATATTCTGCTGTGCTGATGTAACTATGATGGTTGTGAAATTCTTCACCACGGTGTTGGATGTCATCTGTTATTTGAAAGTTTTCCAATTCATTTTCGACAGTGGTTGAAAATAAGCCCCAGTTCGCACTCTGCAGCCTACATCTAGCGTTTATTGTTTGCTGAACGTTTTCATTTCTATTATTAGATAGCGCGATAGGAAAGTGATCGCTGCCATATGAGTAAGGGAGTACTTCGAAGTTGAATCTGCCTTCCAAAGAGGGGTCGCAGATAGTAAAATCTAGAATACTTGAAGTGCCAGTAGGGTTGAGTCAGGTTATTTCTTCAGTATTGAGTATTATTAGATTGTCCTCCTCTATTGCTTCCACCAGAGTTCTACCTTTGCTATTTGTTGCCACACATCCCCACTGAATATTGTCTACTCTTCACTCGTCAACCGAGGAATCAACTAGTGAAATTGAACGATGTATTTTTGGTTGCAGTCACCATATGCGATGCTATAAACTCCTGGATTTCCAAGAAATATTCTGTATTTTGCCCTCGATGAAAACGGGAATATCATTGATTTTTTTTGATTGTGTAAATGTTCTTTCTATTCAATATTTCACCCATGAAACTTTTTCATTCTGTTATTATTTTATCATTAATCCTGGTAAATATTTTTTTTCCTGAATATTTTTTATCTATGACACGTTTGATAGACGGCAATACACAGTTTTTTCATTCTGTGGCGCATCTGATCGATATCACAAAGAAGCAACATTTCAACATCCATCATTGTTCTTTCAATGTAAATTCCAGTACAGAACGACACGTGAAAAAACAGATTGCCATCAGCGATAGTCATGATAGCAATATATCAGATTATTTACTGTTTAAAATACTGTCAAGAAATAATAGTTATTTATGTATCAAGGGAATTAGGAGGGCCTTAATTACCGATGGCAAAGTTTGCGTCCCGAGGGCCTCTGGCCCGAGGGACAACAATTGCCTGAGGTTATTAAGGCTCATTAATTCCCGTGGTACATAGATAATTTTCTGACCGATTTCAATAAAATTTTGTTCATTTTTGAAACGGAAAAATGTACCAATTCATTACCTTCCCGGTAATATAATGTCCCAAGGGAGTTATGACCCTCTTTATTGATAGCGTAACTATGACGATATAAGCTTATAATATCCCGGTCAGAAATAAAAGATATTTTTCCAATTTTGAGGGAGAAGGACAGGAATTGAAAAAAAATTGATGTTGTTCCGTTAACCAGCTGTCACACTCTTATGAACGACAATCTTCTGAATTCGAAACATGTGCGAGCTAGTGGCTAACGAGCTCTTACCTTTTAACGTGTGATTCCTAACACGGGTTGGAGGATAGCTGGTTCAAGCCTGCAGCTTGACCATCACAAAGTGAACAAAGCACCCACGTCGAACCGACCGGCTACCGATCGAATAGAACAATAATCTTGGGGCAACATTGTATAAAGATTTCTAACTTTTTTGAAAGTGTTAATATGACATATGAAACCAACTATAATTGGAGCATGCATACTGAAGAATAACAAAAAGGAAAGTTTGGTGTCAGGTAGATCAGGAGCCTATGAATTGTCGTGTGGTTGATATCTGATATTTTACATATTTCAGACGGAAATATCATTCGAAGTTCGCCTCAAATAATATTTTGAGTAGATCGTCTTTGTTGAATATCGATAGATATTCAGTCCCTTGGGAATAATAACTGTGGAATAATTAATTTTATTTCTGACCGGGATATTATAAGCTTATATCGTCATAGTTACGCTATCAATAAAGAGGGTCATAACTCCCTTGGGACATTATAGATTTTATAATTCCCTCTACCTTTCACAAGTAAAAATAAATAGAAATGAAAACTGAACCATATTTTATTTATTCACGTCATTACAAATAATAAATGTACAATTTTGAAATGTTCCCTGAAAATTACTTCCGCNTTATTCGATGATGAATAAAGCATTCATTCAATCATCCATTCATTCATTCGATGTATGAAATGGCTATGATTTAGCAGCAACTTACAAGTCTGCTTATGAAAACTTTTTCCCAGCGCGATTTCATAAATCTGTCATATCGAAAATCACATCACACTATATCAGTTGATTTTGATGAACATTTTTATGAGCATGATAAGTATTTTTATTTGAAACGGTACGGAAAAACGGTAGAAACAAGGTACATACGAGGTGATTTCCAGTATTTACAGACATTCAATAATTACTATAAGAAATATACGGACTGATAGATTTTAACTCTAAAATAGTGTAGAAACAAAATTATCATCTGCAGAAACAGTATACCTGGCAAAAATTAGTCATGCGCGCCTAATCACAAATGTCATAACCTCAATTCTCTTTGCGCACATCATGATAACTGTCATAACCTAACAAAAATAAATGTCAACAATTTATTCAATCCTCATTTTTTATCAGTTTTCCAAATTTTTCAATAGTTATTCTGCTCTTTGGAGCAGGCAGAATGAATTTATCCAAATTCACATCTATAGATAGAACTTGGTAATGCAGGATGTTTTCAATATAATAAAATTTGAGGAGATAATACATGGACACATTTCGAGAAAAAACCTCATCTGAAAGTATGTTCTGAAAATTTCATTTGAGTTACAAAGTACAGAAACATTATTCCTCAGTAGTGAATTTGGTGAAACGTTATATGATTCTTCTGTGGATCGAAGAGTATTTTCTGTTGTACCTACCAATTAGTTTTTCTTTTAACCAGTAACGCCGTTGAGAAACTTCGATCAATAAATCAGTTCGAAGTGAAAAATAATACGTCTCTTTCTATTCATGAAAATTATTTTTTTTCTACTTTTTTCACTTTGAGCAAACCTGATTTCTCTTTTTCCGTTCGGTTTTCCCCAAAAAAATCCTCCATTTTAATATGTTCACATAGGTGTTAAGGATTGAAACACATTTTTGATAGGTGAGAAGCAGATTCTATTTTCCGAACATAAGCAGTTCCAACAGATTTATTCTCCTCAAATAGCATTCAGGTGAATTGCCAATATTATCGGAGATTGCTGATAGTAACGCTCTCGAAAGAGAAGTTTCATATCAGATAATCACATAAAAACAGTACAACCTACTGTAAGAACAATAAAACAGAAATAGCGAAATTGAAAACAATTTGAATGTCTCATATTCTTGTTTGGTTAACTCTCCACATCTTTTCATGAATCACACACATCAGATGTGTTCCAGCTCTACTTTCTTGTTCCATGAAATTCCACTATCTGATATTGAAATATTATTTATTCATTTATGAAATTAATCTTAGTATCTCGTCACCATTCATTTATTCAATATAATTTCTGACACACCCAAATACCATTTTTTGTGTCATTTAAATGTCATACAAACAGTCTCATAGCACTCACACGCATCAACCATTATATTAATTTATAGTTACACATGTATATGTGTGTGTGCGAATTATTTTTAAATTTTTATTTTCAGATTTAGACAAGTTTGATACCATTGGATTTTTTCATATTTCCGCAATTGTCAGTCAGTAAGATTATTATTATTTCTAAGTTTTATTGCATTGTATTTTCTCGAAACGAGTGTGTAAAACACTTTTATCGAGTACTCATTCATTGACCTTATTTTCTTACTGCATTGTTCTGTATTCTTCTTTCCTACGTAAAGAAATATTTTTTTTCATCATAGTGTGCGCTGGTCAGGCCCTATCCCCCGAAGCCCCGATACATTCGGGAGGGCGCGCAACCAATGACCACTCCCCACAGCGTGAGGTAAGTGATCATTGGGTCCGAGAATCATGTGCCCTGAGAAAGCGCAGTGAGCCAAGAATGACATCCTTCTGCATCTGTGCGGCTAAGATTTCTGCCTTAGTGCGGCAAACCGGTATGATTTTAAGATTCGAGAGTAGAGAGGACATCATTCCACCAAGGACTCCAATAATCAGAACAAACATCTTGACAGAGTGATCTGGATAGAGTCTGCGGAGTTCGACGAGAAAATCTCGATTTTCATCATTTTTTCCTTCTCTTTTCTGACGATATTCGTCTCGCCAGGAGCTGAAAACTCCACGATAAATATCGTTTTGCTCTGATGGTCGAGAAGGACCACATCAGGCTTATTAGCTTGCATGAGCCTGGGGGTGGGGAACGAATAGTTCCAATAAATTCGGCACTTTTCGTTTCCCACAACGGATTCAATATCCCCCGGAGCGTAGGGCAACACCGGTGTCTCGTCAATATCGTAAGAGTGCCGTAGATGGTGATATAGCACTCTTAGGCCGCGTTATGTCGATGGATATAGGTCGAGACCGCATATGGTGGACATGCTGATATCAAGTGCATTAGGGGCTCGGGCGCCTCGAGGCAGACCCTGCACCTTGTGTTAGGAACCTTTATACCCATCACGCGACTGCGGTAGATTAAGGTGTTGAAGACACCATCCTGGCAATCCATGATGGTGTCTTCAGTCTTCAGTTCAGTGTCTTCAGTTCAGGCAATCCTCAGTTTCCGACTTCAGCCCACTCGACCTGAGAAAAGCGAAGGTCAGGCGCTTTGATAAGCCAAGGTCTTCAATGTTATTGAAAAAGACCCCATGCAATGGCTTATCCTTGTGTTTCCGCAGATGTAAGGTGATCTCTGCGGGTTTTATCTGAGCTTTTTGCTGAACAGGTTCCAACTCGGTAACAGAGTTGTGGTCACCTCGTTCAGTGTCGAAAACTATAGCGAGTTCATTAGCTGCTCGGGCAGCTGCCCGAGAGAGAAATGCTCAAATTCCTGCCCTCTCTTGGTCACGGACCATGCAGAGAAGGGGATCCGAACTCCTGACGACTTTACAGGCTGTATCCAGTACCATTCTGTCATGTAGACAGTCCAAACTCAAAAGTCCACGGCCTTCCTGTTGTCGGGGGAAGTACAACCGTGAAACGGACGATTTGGGATGCAGACTCCTATAGAGATGAATCATTTTTCGGGTCTTTACGTCGAGTTGATACAGCTCCTCCCGAGTCCACTTCACTACTCCAAACGAGTAGAGTAAGATTGGAANTCCACCGGGTGGTTAGCCCTGTGGACCCACGGCCGGCACCGGAGGGAGAATAGAGATCTCCTTCCCGGGTGCGCCTGGGCTGCGGTTCCGGTTTTGCACCAGATGCTCGGGTAAGTGGTGTCGCAACTCACCAAAGGCCATGGGTGTTAGTGGCCATCCCTGCTTATTTATTATTATTATTATTATCAGGAGCAGTTTTTCCTTAAACTTATTTTTCATATTTGAAGTTTAATAATCATTATTACGGGCAGTTTCTAGAAGAAAAATTGAAAGATATGATGAATGACTATTTCATTTTAGTGAGGAGTTGACTATATCAAATATTCGCGCGACAGCTCACTCCAGTTCTTTATGATTAACATAAACATTTAAACTCCTCAAACTGATTTTCGAAATGAAAATCTGAATGATGTGTGATATGAATATTTATGGCATGAAGTATATCAATAATTTCCTTAAAAACAACTGATGAATAGGTCAAGGAAGTACGAGAGAAATAGATTTCTCAGCACAGAAAAAATATCAAAAATATTTCCATTTTACATACATGAAGGATTTTCTGCTCTGGAAGCAACTTTGGAATTGATTTCTGTATGGAAAATAAAAAATATTGAAAAAACCCTCCAGGGAATGTCAAGAAAAGAAATTATTTATGTTTGTATTCCAAATGCGTTAAAAATTTCGATACTCTTGATCCTATTAACACAAATGAGTTCTTTGTATTCGGTAACATTTTTCTTATAATCACCAGCAAGTTTATCAGTATAATGAATTTCTGCATGTTGATAAAATCATAATTATTTTTCATTATAGTGGATTCTCGAGTTACCACAGTACGGTTCAGTGGATAAGGCAATCTTATTTGTTCATTATGTGAAGTATTATGTTCTCAACTTGTTGTCGTTCGTATGGGGGCGACAGCTGATTAACGGATGGAAAAATAATATAGATATAGACTGAACCTTACATGAAATAATATTCTTGTCAGTTGCATCGTACTATTGCTCTTGTCTGTTTCTTGAAAATCTCAGGGGTCAAGCTAATCATTTGAACTGAACTATACCCTTCAACAGAATTGTGCTATTTTCATCAGTATCTAGTACTAACTCAACAGCTATTACTCATACACATTTAGGTATGAATGAACTGGAATAGATAATGACCAGAAACGGGTTACAACCACACTATAGATGATAAAGTCTATTCTATCGAAACAATCACTTAACTTACCGTTGACAAGAACGTTTTTGCTGAAATGATGTTCTCAATATTGAAGAGAAACATAGATTCACCATAAAAATAGACCTTATATATGAAAATACAGTAAATTTATAACTACATTTGAAAATTAATTTCAGCAATATCAATCAATTTGTAACATGAGCTTGTTCACTTGTATCACGATACAACCACGAAGTCTTTGAACACATAAGAAAATACATAATAATACCTTCTGGGAGATATTCTGAAAACTTCATCTGGAAAAAGTGCTCTACAATGAATAAAGCGCACTCAAATGCGATCCAAAACTCGGTGATGATATGATAGGAAGTCAATAAGTTCCATAATATTTTTCATTTTCCATTCGAAACGATCATGTCTAAGATATGTTACAGAAAACCCTTGTCAATCTAAAACGTAGTGAGCATAATAAAACAGAATTTCGGGTAATATTATCGGGGGGAAATGCAAAAGGAAAGAAAAACCGTCACAGAGGGTCAGAAACAGCAACTCCAACAGGAGCAGAGGTGTCAAGCAGGTCAAAGCCGACCAAGATGAGGCATGCGCTATTTCGGAAAACTCACAGCTTCAGATTTTCCTGCAGCCTCAGGAGTCAGTTGATGTGCGGTGATGCTGCAGGGATGAGAATTTTCGGTTTATCCTGCGAGATGCGAGAATGCGCGTGTTTTTGACGGAGTGTACGTCTCTGAAATTTTCGGGGGAAATTAATAGTGTTTCGTTGACAGTGATTTATTAATGGAGAATCACATTGGGAACTGAATTATTCAGGACTTGTGAGTGTTGTGTTTGAATTTTCCTGAAAGGGTTCCAGTATACCAGTAAGTCATTTTTCTTTCGAATGTCTAAAGTCCAAAGCCTTCGTTAGTGAAAAATAATCTTTCGCGAAATATAACGAACTCATCTATAGAAAACGTCAGCTGATTGACAAGACACCACCAGTTGATTCATGTGCCTTCTAAGAATGAAAGAAAACTGAGTTCTTTTTCATTGAATTTCACATTTGTCCGAATCATTGCTTGCTCTTGTAGCACATATACTCTCCATTGTCCCCTTCTTTCTTGAATTCATATTGTTTGAAAGAATTTCGAAACAATCGTTCATCAATGTATTTTTCAGTACAATTCATTTTTCGGTTGATATGAAATACCCACTCAATTCTTGCGCGAATTTCTAATTTAGGTAACATAATCTTCATTTTGTTCTTAGTGTTTTGATATGGATTGTGGTTCAAAGTGACAAATATCTACGAATTAACAAACTGTAGAACCTAACTCATCTTTTTTGACTCGTAGGATGAAATGTATTATTGAAACAAAAAACATATGAATCATCAGGACTGGAAAAACTTTTGGAAAACTACAACGAGTGGATTTTTGTTAAAATTAACCTATTAGTGAATGGAAGTATGTCAAATAATGTAGCATCAGATGATGATTTGATAAATGTTATGCATTTCAAAAATTAATATGAATTGCGAAATACAGATTTAAATATTTAGCGGTAGAATCATGTAAGTTTTTTTGTGATTGAATGAATTTGAAAAATAAAAACTATCAACCAGTTTCTCAAAATACACACTTGTTCGTAAACACTTCGTTTTTAATGGAAACCAGTTCGAAAAGTCTTGAAATTTCAATAATATATCTGTTCAAATCATTTTTATCAATGGGGACGTTTCACTCATTAGGGTGTATACTAATTCACAAATAAAAAAATAACTTCTGCATTTCAGGAAAATCCTGTACTATGATTATTTGGAAATATTGGATTTGAAATTTGTCGGTCTAATGATGGTTATTGTGAGACATTCATAAATAGGTAACAATAATTGTGTTAAACCATCAGTATTTTTGCAATTTCTACTAGCGCTAGGTACTCATTGAATTTGAGTTTACAGTTATCATTCAATACTGGAATATGACATAGGTACACATGATTTTTTATTGAAACATAAATCATAAATATAAAAACTATATGTTGATGTGATCAAAAATACATATTCAAATATTATAGTTGTCAGTTACGTATGAGAATGATGATAATTCTAGTTCATTTCAGAATAATCTATGAATCATATACTCATAATTATTGACTGAAAGTTGTTTTGGTTGAACTGTAATTTTGTAATGAATTGCAAAAAATTGATGTCTGAAGAACAGGTAACAAAAACCTATTCTTTTCCACACAATATTTTCAATGAAAATTAACGATTATTTCGAGATCTCATTTATAAGTGAATCAGAAGTTTGCTGAGGAAATTCTACAGCTATCGTTATTTTTGGGCCTTAAATATGGAATGAAATATAATTGTCGTCATATCATACCCACTGCATATGTTTCATACATTTCGATTAAATAAATCACTTGAACTTTAATTTTTCGTACTCTCGTACATTTATTGGACAACTTCTCATTTGACTACTCTCTTGAAACGTGAAAATACGACCTCTATCCGTTTATTTTCATATTCATCCACAATACCGCTTCATGTAATAAAGACACATTTATGTTATTAGTTATTCACATGAAATATTCGCGAATGATAGTTTTCAAAAATATTGCACTTACAGTATCTTAACCATTCTTCATCAAGAAAACTATACCCTCTTTACAGAAACATTATCTTCCAGCTCCTGCAGATTTATATTGCGGAAAAGCTACCTGAGTGGTTATATTTATGAATCAATGACAATAGTTTGTTTTTTATGTGATCTCAATGTTCGTCAGTACTCAATTTCAGTGATCTTCATATCTCACTTTCATAGTGTTTTTCACAAAACAAAGTATGTTATATATCATTCCATGTTTTGGTTTCATGTTATTTGTTTCATGTTTATTGTCTAATATCCGTCGTGGTATTCGTCAAGAGAAGATTCGTTCACGGGAGGTATTGGTGGTATTGGATTCTCTTCGGGAACGATTTGCCGTCACTGTCATCAGAGTGATGTCTATTTGGAGTTTTCGATCACGAGTTGATCACGAGCTTCATTCCATCTCGTAAATGAGCTTCACGATGTGAGCTTCATTTACGAGATGGAACTGTTTCTACTCAGGTTTAGTAGAAACACATGCAGATAATATTTACAAAATACTCCATAACACAAAAGTATGTCGAATATATTCCAATGTCGGTCGTGATATTACCTAGGGAATAGTTGTGTTCGCCAAGCATTTGCCAAATTTCAATGTGCAAAAGATATAATAATTCTTACGTATCCCGTCGTATCTCAGTGATATAATCATACTAAATACTCTAATGGTCATTATTTCACCTTTGAATATGAAATAAAAATTAGATATTCATTTCCCAATTCATTGTCAGAAATCAATAGCGATAAGATTCAGAAAATAAAATCCTACATTATTCCTCACACATATTTTAAAATTATGTGAAACTATTATTTGATAAACTCAGAGAGACGAATAGATTTCAGTTGCGCGTTTTACATAGTTTTCAAGATAACCGGCATCAGGGCCGTAGCGGAAAGAAATACCAGGGGGGGGAGGGAATCCAAATTTTCCTAACCCCAACTTTCGAAAAAATGGAAGCCGATGGATTAGTTACTACTATAATATATTAATTTTCTTACTTAGCTATCCAAAGATTGGCTGAATGCTTATGCCCGTTAGGTTATGCACAAACAAAAATAAATTTCGGTAGTTATGAAAATAATAATAGGAATTATTCTACTTTGGACCAAGGTCCTTGGTCTTCCACCATAACCACCATGTATAGGAATATTCAATACAAATGAAAGGAAACAACACTCAAATAATATTGTGCTTATTGTTTTCTACTATTATTTTTTCTAACTTCACGGCCCGAAATTTCCCAACTTTTCCAAGTCGAAAAAACAGCGAAAAGTTGGGAATTTTGTAAAATTGTCACTTCAAAATTTGTGGACTGTTCAGGAATGTTCTCTTACTTGGGAGAAATTAAACTTTTCAAAGTTTTCAAACAACTCAGAATTTCAAAGTATGGGATCTCCAAGTTATGCATGTTGGGTAATCCCAACCTTCTCTCTTTATTTTCTCTCATTTTTATTTTTTTAATTTTCATTCATTTTTTTCACAATTATTTTTTTCCACCTTCACGGCCCAAAATTTCCCAACTTTTCCCAACTATTTCCCAAGTCGAAAAAGCAGAGGGGAAGGCTCCCCCCATGGTGACGGCCCTGGCCGGCATAGAAAAATCGGAAACTATAGAAGATACAAAGTTGGTTAAATGAGCAAAACAGTTGCTAATTTCATAGTATATTCCAAAGAATTCATTTCAGGAGATTTTCTTTTCCGTCGTAATAAATGGAAATAAGAAAGTGGTTTTTATATTCAATGCAACATCAGTAAAATGAATGAAATGAAATTGCTAAATTTGTTTTTTTTGAATACCTACGAAACTATTTGAAATTTTATAGATTGTAAGATGTCTACTAATGAAGGTCTGAAATGAGCCACTTTCACTCAATTTGTATGTCTCATAGTTTTAAAATTTTCCATGCTGGTCGTAGTAATTTTGGATACAGCATGTCTTTCAAGTATCTGAAATTGAACATATATTCGGGTACTTCTGGTACTCTTTTGAAGTACCCAACAGCGGGTGCACTTAGAATGCCCCTGTGAGATGTCACCCGTGAAGGTATGAGTATTTGTAAATAAAAGATTCATTCTGCGGAGTGTGTATTCGTGCCAAAGGGTTGTATGAGTCAGAACCCGCTGAGTGTCACTAACGGAACCTTCAAAATACCGGGCACCCTCTCGTCATAGAAAGCCTTGTGACGATAATACTAGACTCTACAGTGATGAACGTTCATTGTCTAATATATACTCATAGTTTGAATTGAAGGGGTTATATCTACACATCCATGTATAGAGTTTCAAATTGATTACTTCCTTCTTTTCTTTGGAAGATTCTCTCATCCCTTTTTTTGTATCAGATGGAGTAGTAGAAAGCCAAAAACTTTCTTTCCCAAAAAATTTATNGAAAAACATCATATAATAGAAAACGACCTGCCATACACTGGAGGATTGATGACTATAAAAACGCATTAAAACAAGGTAAAAAAGCATTTGAGAAATATAGAAGACAGAGAACTATAGAAAATCAAATAGAGTTCAAGATACTTCGTGCAACATCCCGCTACATATTCAAAAGTCGACGAGAATCTTGGCGAAAATTCACTTCAAAACTTAACAGCACTACACCTGCTTCCACCATAAGTTGCTGAGCACTCTAGGAAATCTTCCAGTGACTCTGTTTTGAGAACAAATTTTCTTGTGAATAAATACGTCACTGAAAACGAAGGTTTTCCCTCTCATCCCCTCTCAACCTATCATTAACGATGGACGAACTAGTCGACGCATTGAACAACACCAAAAATTCGTCCCCCGGGCTCGATAATATTCCAGTCACTTCCATTGAGAGTCTACCCAACGGCGGCAAAAAAATACTATTGAATTTATAGAATCCTATATGGCAAACAAATTCATTTCCAGAACTACGCACAAATCAATTATCATTCCGATAAAATCTAGACACTCTCCTGAAACAAACAGACCGATCTCATTAACCTGTCGTATGTGCAAAATCATGGAAAAACTTATCAACAGAAGTCTATGGTATTTGTAGAAACACAATCCATTAGCACCAGAGCAATACGGATTCCGGAAACATCGTTCCACTCTAGATAACTTAATATCTTTGGAATCCGACATTCCTAAAGCATTTTCTCATAAATAAAAAGGTATTGCAATATTTTTCGATATCACTAAGGCATTCGATACTGCCTGGCGTTACGATATACTGAGGCACATTAATAGCCCCTCTGGACTTGTGCGTTAAGGAGGTTGTGTTAATGGCCATGTCACGATTGCGCACGGCTGTTGTAAACCTCGAAGTAGGAATGGGTCAATTGAGGCTGAGCCTATAGCAAAAAGCGCTCACTGCGCAACCTTTGCTGCAGTGGTGCAATTGAACCAAAGTTTGTGTTTAATGAACCCTACAAAATATAAATAAAACAGAACACTGATTCAGATGCTCCAAATGCAATACACATATACATAGACGGTTCAAAAACCAAAGAAGGCTCAGGATGTGGAGTGTACTGCAGATCACCTAAGGATTAAGTGGGGAATGGAAAAAATATCAGCGTGGTCCAAACAGAACTGGCTCAATCGCCACAAAATAAATAACCAGGAAAGGAATTTCTGGCAAAAACAACAATCTGCACTAATAGCAGACAAGCTCTATTAGCCTTTTACAGACAACGTGTTACCTCAGGGCTAGTACTAGAGTGCCACCCAGATTTGGCCAAAGCCTCGGTAGAAAATATCATAATCCTGAGGTGGATTAAAGGGCACGACAGGAGTAAAGGTAATCCCATTGCCGACTCTTTAGCCAAGGGAGCGGCTGCACTACGGTCTGATGACTTCGAAAATTGCGGAACTAGCCAAACGTCACACCCATGCTCGATCCCTAATGAGTTGGAATGAAATTAAAGGGTGCAATCTTGCCAATGGGTCACATGTGGCCTAAGTGCTGTGAGCCTACACTCACCCTTCCTACTCTATAGATACAGATCCCAGTCACTTTCATTAGGAGTCTATCCAAAAATGGAAAAGAAATACTATTGAATTCATACAATCTCATATGGCAAACAGATTCATTTCCAGAACTATGGCACGAATCAATTACTATTCTGATACCTTAACATGGAAAATCTAGACACTCTCCTGTAACATACACAAAATGAATAGAATGACTTCAGTTAGGAGCTGAATCTATTTGGTTGAGTTGAAATGAGTGTGCAGATACAATTCACCCTTGATGGTGGCAGTGGAGTGTCGAATAGGCCCACTCACTTCGGATCTACCTACCTTTATTGAATTTTTCATTCAAAAATAATTTTTACTCGATTTTTAATATCTTTTGCCATAAGTAAAATAATAGTATCTTTTGCACTCGCTTTTCTTTTATGAATGGAAGTTCCAAAATATAGTTGTCTTTTTTTTATAATCTCATGCTCACAAATGAATTTCCTTTTGTCAGGGAACGAATCAAATCCATAACTTTCACTCTCAGTACCTGCCTGAGAATACTGTAAATTCTGAAATACTATGAGAGTAGTAATTGACAGTTCATTCGCCTGAAAAACATTCAATTACCTTATACCCTGCCCTGAAACTGCTTTCAACAAACTATGGTTTGCCGCGAGGTATAACCCTCAACATTAAATCATCAATATCAGTTGGTGCACATTATGAATTTTCGCTAATAATTCGTTGAAAAACTGCCAGTAGAATTAATTGAACATGACAACGATATATTTTGTTTATGAAATGGCAAATATTTTCCGAACAGTTGGCGATGACGTTCTGGTTGTTATGATAGCTCTCAAACACATATTTTTTCTTCGATATATTGGAGTTCTACTCAATTGATTCAAATGAAACACAGATAATTGTTCAAAATAAAATTTAATGATTTGACAGTTGCATTCAAAACTGGATAATGGAATCCCCTTCCATTTGTATTATTATATTATTGAGATGATTATCTATCAATTTGAATCATTTTATTCCAAAATGTGTATTGAAAAGCAACAATGAAACTTTCTGCTAAAAAATTCAACAAAAACCGAAAAACTGCATCAGAAGACCACATTATAGGAAATATCACTTCATGATGACACCGATTTGGCTAAAGAAGTGTACAATTTTTCACCCAATACTCCAGTTATGGCAACTTAAGGAACATTATTTATTATTTCACCAATGACAGAAACAATGTTCAGCATAAGTGATAACCAAAATTCGATCTTATGCATACAAGCGGCGGGTGTTGCGAAAAATATCCAGTATTGGGCAAACAATACATATAGTTAATAGTAGAGTTTATTGCTTTCGTTCGATGGTTTCATTAGTCATTTTTCATAATAGTGGATATTCCACGCATAAAGTAACACTTGACTTGAGAAAACCATAGCGTTAAATATAATTTGAAAATATACGATATTGAAAGAGTTGGTAGTGAGAAACCGCCCACCTGAAACAATGGAATAAATGAGTCTAGGTGAAATTTATCCAATAATTATAATAATGATAACAATAATACTAGTTTATTTCAATAGTGATGTGAAAAAGTGGTTGGAGACAATATGAATTCCTGGGTAATATTAGCTTCAGAAGTGGTAGTATCCAAAACAGACCAAACAGAACGGACTGTAGAGAAGTTAATGGTCCACGAGACAAAAAACAAGTCATCAAGTTTAACAAGTAGACATTCATGCCAGATACGGTCAAGGCCTGGAAAATATCAAAAACAACAATTCGAGACTCTTTGTGTTTCTTGATTACATTGATCCAACAGTGGGTTACCTATTTGCCAATGAAAAATTAACCATTTTTATAATACACCAGGATGTTGGGCCGTTTGACAATTAGTTGAATGGGTCGTTTTTGAAAATCCATCGTTATTTGCCATTAAATGGAATAGTGACACCATTTATTTCAGTTAAAAATATACAATACAATATTCAAAAAATTACTTTTTTAAATGAATCAGAAAAGCAATATTCGATTGTTTTTCTGTTAGAACTACGTTTATTAGCCAAAAACACTTCTGGATATCTACTTTATTAGAACTTGTTCCGTCAATAATGATGCAGTCAGCAATAGTGCTGAGTCGAGTGTGTCACATTGTATAGATATCGAGAAATGACGGCAATTGGTGCTAGAGTGACTTCGGTATCCGTAAGTGACAGAAATAGAAACCTAGTTGTTTCCAGATTTGGTGCACCTCATTGATATATTCTATTTGAGTTCTCTGATGTAGCATAAACTAATTTAAAAATAACTAATTGATATTTGAGTAGTTACACTCACTGAGTCATTTATTTAGACTGAAGTACATGGATCATATATTCAAAAATAGTGGTTATGAAATGAACACTGAAAAAGTATGCTATCGAATTAGCCCCTACTTGGAGATCTGATTTGGGGAATATGTCATCTTTGGAAATTTTTGACCCTGATTGAAGAAATTCATGTTCTCCTACCCTTCTTGGAAGCAGAAACTGCTGGCATCAATTTCATGCTGTGTTTGCAAATGGTTCGTCACTATTCACCATATTTGATTGAAAATGAGAAACGTCCATGTCAGCCCTCTGAAAGTTTCTTCAAGACATGGTCATCATCGCAGCGTAATGTAATGTAATACATGATGTAATGTGGAATGCATTGAAAATTTATTCCAAATTGGTGTGAAACAATTTGAAGTGGGTAATTTGCAGCGTTCTTCTGACATATTTTCGTCTGGCTGGATTCAAGTGGACTTGTTAGTTGAACACTTTTCGAGGAGGTATCTATAGAAGAGAGACAATTTCTCAACCACCCCTAGTGGTAGGGTGAATGTTATATTTCTGTGGAGAATATGACAGCTCTCAGGGTATACTCTGGAATGAAGCTCTATTCTCAGTGAAATTCAGTTGAAACCAGAGTAATTTAATATTGGGACTGAAAAGAGATCGTAAAACGCATTAACTGCAGTCGAGAGAATATATCAATCGGTGAAAATTAATCCCTTATCAGTTACCTCCTCCTCATAACCACCTACATGTCAGAAATTTCAAATGCAGGTGATAATAATGGTATTACACGCTTTAATTCTCTACTCCAACTCCTGAAAAATATCAGGTAGTAGTAATCTAAAACACTATTTGATTTTTTGCCATGAATTATCTACAGTAGTTCGATGCGTCTCGTAGATTTGTGATTTCAAATATACTCATAGGAAAAAGTCTAGTGGAGTTAATTTAGAGGATCTAAAAGGGCATTCAGTAGAACATGTGAAGTAAGTATCCAAAAATTGTCACTTTGAAATGGAGATAAGCCCGATTTGGTTCAAAAACTACCCTCTTCTTCAATAGAGAATGTAATGGATGGCGTTGTCACTACTTGGTATTATTTGATCAATCAGCAATTCGAAATATTTTTCACCACTCGAGTTTTCTTCCAAAAAGAATCCAAAATTCATGTTCAATCATTTATTTTTCAGGGATATTGCGTGTGAATTCGACATGTTATTTGACATCGCAAAATTGAAATATTAATATGTTTTGCTTACTTATAAAAGCAAATACATTCAAATATAAAACAAAGCTCCCCAATCGGATCTCCGGGTGGGGGCTCATTCTTATGCATCATCCTGCAGAAGTTAATCGAAAAACACTATTTCTGACAGTCAGCTGGTTCTTGCTAACATCAGTCCACAGGGTAGAAACATGGTAACTGCAGTTGCTGAGAGCCCTCTACCAAATAACAAAACCGATTTCTGCAACATCAGAAGACTCAACTCAAATATAAAGTCCTCATATTCTTATAAAAACCAAAGTCAGTGTTTCAACAAACCCCGTCAGTTTTCTATATCACGGCTATGATTTCCACTCCCGATTCAGACGTAACTTTGGGATATATTTTTTCATCAGAAGCGATCTCTTCTGTCAACCAGAGGAAATGCTGGAACCCTGAAACTTTGATGTTATGTGGTTACAAATAATATCAAAGAAAATCACTAAATTCATATGCTGCGTTTATCAAACACCTAGCTATACACAATATAGGACACTATTCTCTTTACTCGCAAATACCATATCAATCATCCCAATGCCGAAGTTTCTTCAATGTCCACAATATCGAATGGCTCACTTTTTCGTATATCAACGACGAACAAGGTCGCTGAGGCTTTTGCAATAAGCAGCAGATTTATTCAGATTATAAATGAGCCAACCAACTTTCCTGACCGTGTAGAGAATATGCCAGTCTTCTGGATCTATACCTAAAAACCAACCCATAATTGTAAACAGTCACCGTAAGGTCTCCAAATAGATAGAGCAAATCTACTAAGTGAAAAATTTGCGTCCTACTACACAGTCGATTTTCTGGAAAAAGCACCATCCACTATTCCTACACTAAAATTCACAATGCTGGTGAATACTTTTTGACAGCTTCTAGTCAGGTGAATTTTGAAAAAGCTCAATATCAACAAGGCGTCTGGTCCCGATGAAGTACCCGTATCATATCTGAAAAGTGCGCAAATGAACTGGCACCAGTATTTTGCTAACTTTCCAACATGATTTATGAGAAAGGGGTTTTTTTTTCTTGTTGAAAGATGGGTCGCGTTCAGCCTATCCCCAAAAATGACAACAAAAATCTCCCAAATAAATATAGACCAGGTGCTCTGCTATCAGTGGTATCAAAAATCATGAAGAAAGTCGTAAACCACAATATCCTCAGATATTTGGAAGGCTTCAACATCTTGAGCGATCATTAATATGGCTTTCGGAAACAAAGATCAACAGGTGACCTTCTATCGTATGTCACTCATATTTGGAATGACGCAATCGAGAAACATGGAGAATCAAGAACTGTTGCACTTGATATTTCTAAGGCCTTTGACCGTGTGTGGCATGAGGGTTTGCTACACAAACTTTGATGCTAAGGCTTGTCGGATCATTTTTATGTTTGGCTCTTCAGCTTCCTAAAAAACATTTCCTGCAAGTGGCTGTCAATAAATATATCTCGAATACTTTCACCATCAACGCTGGTGTTCCCCAGATATCCATATTGTCTTCAACCCTTTTTTTATTGTATATCAACGACTTATTGGAAAAAATCAAGGACCCAATATATTGCTTTGCTGACGACAGCACACTTGTCAAATCATTCCATTTGGATTCCAGGACATCGGCTACGGAGGCATATCTTTACCGGCAGCAGGAGGTTGAATATCTTAATGAAGATCTAGGAGTGATTTTGAATTGGGGTGAAAGTAACCAGATTTAATTCAATATCACAAAAACTCAGGCATCAGTTTTCTTCAAGAAGATAAAAGTCTCCGAATGTCAGGTCGGACGATTCCGCTTTCATAAGTTTGTTGGGGGTTGAAATGGACACCAATATGTCTTGGCATAATCATGTCATTGGCTGCTTCTCAAAAGCTTGAAACACTGTTCCGAATCAGAAAACAGTACACACTTCAGCAACTTTTGATGCTTCATAAACCCCAGATCAGACCTAATTTGGAGTATTATTCTCTTGTATGAAGGAGATCTGCTCCCAAACATATCCTGAAGTTGCTGGAATCCATCCAGAAAAGAGCCATCCGCTTGATTGGAGACGCGAACATCACGTGCAACCTTGATTGCCTGCAACATCGAAGAAAGGTTAGAGATTTGTCTCTCTCTTATAGAATTTTTCACGGGAAGTGTTCAAGTGACTTGTCACATTTGATTCCACCAGGAGCGGTGCACCCGACGGACTGTGGCTACTCATCGTTTTGAGGATCAACTCAGTTCACCCTGAACTCTTTCATCTGGAGAACTGCATTTATGTGGAATAAATCTCCTGAGAACGTTTTTTTAAATGGATTCATTCTCCAACGATTCAAATCCAATGCGAATCGCTACGCTCGCACAGGCACCGTTCTGAGAGCGCTTTAAGGATTTTCCTGCAGTGCTTGTGTTTTGTCCCTGAAAAAATACAAGATAATATGGAATATTATTGAAACATATTTAAGCCATCACAGCCGGATTCACGATTGGGAAAAACAGAATCAGGGTTGATAGGTTGTGATGAAATGTAACTTGTAGTACCAAACGTTCTGTCTGCTACTGTGACAGACATCTCCAGTAGTATATTGATTGATCTGGAAGTTTCAGCGACCACTGATCCAGATAGAGATATATCCAATTATTCAACTTGTCATTAATACTTATTAATATTAAATTATCGTCATACTGAGATCTGAAACATCTCAAATTTGACATTTATAAGATGATGTACAATTTCTAAGTGTTTTCTGTTAGGATTCGAAAAAAGGAACCAAGGTGGTTCCCCAAACCAAAAAAAATATATTTCCATTTGAAATTCATATGTTTTGGTTTTTTGAAATATATAGAAAAAAGTTATGAGAAAGTTTAATGACAGATCTGATAAATTCCTAGCTGAATTTTTATTCAAACGTAGAAACATTTCCAGGAAAATTTCAATCCCACAAACGCCACGTATAATAAAGAAATACATTCACAAGGATTTAACGGATGGGCAGAAACTGATTTATGCTTGATAGCATAATATTGTTCCTCCCATGTCTCGTGAACTTGGCAATGAAAAAAATTCTGGATGGAGAATAGTTATAATTATGGTGACGAAATTAACATTTATTGGCTATAATGAAAATATACAGTTATCATTAACTACGACCCAGAAGAATTGTTCAAGAAAATACTGACAGTTGTAGATTGGATTGAACGAAAGAAATTTTGGCTACGACATAATATTTTTGCTTCAAGAATAGTTTTAGTTTCTCTTAAATTGATTCCCTTGTATCATGTATTCGAACGTTATATATGTCACATTATGGCCACTTATTTCGATATTAGACCCTGTTCTCAAGTTTAATGTTCAGAAATAGCTACTTGTGTTTATGTGTTGGTGGCTCAAGATAATATAGAATTCTCGTAAAAGAAAACCATCATAACAGATACGATCGTTCAGTGCCTACAATTGGTTTATACAATATGGCAGAATTTAATCGTTGAATGAGATGAGCCGTCAAAGATTATCAAAAATATGATCAGTTCAAAAACTGATCATATTTTTGATGATTTGATTATGAAGACTTCAGAATAAACAAGAGTAGAATCAATTAAAAAAAAAAGGACTCCATACGTTTTTTTTGTATTGAGATGAAGTAGTAGAAAGACAAAAACTCTCTTTCCCAAAAATTAGTCACACCAAAAAATATAACCCTATCAAATCAATGTAATGAATCTTTTTGAAAAAAAATATTTTTTTTTCAGAAATAAAAATTTTAATCATTTCTTACGTATGTCACTATTCGAGAAAATGAATTGATCAGAAATGAACTATATCTAAATTATGAAGAACCTGAAAGATATGTTAGCATATCAGGAAAACTCTCCGAAAACATAAAAAACTATTTTTCAAAACTCAACATAAATACATCAATTACTAGTAAGAATGATTTAGGGAATGTTATTAAATGCAAAACCCAAGGAGTGGGTATTGCATTTAATAACATGTTGAAATAACAAGTGGAAAAATAGGACATATATAGACTAGAATTTGGTTACTGTTCAGCAGCTGATACAAGGCCAGATAGGCTGGAATTTCAATATAAGATTCCTGAAGCATGTAAATCAGATGAAAAATGAGCTATATATTCAGTAACCAAACCACATAATAAATACAAAAAACATGAACATTCTCCATAAGTGCAAAACCCCAAATGATCAACTTTCCTTTGAAATTTGTTAATTTTGACAACCAGTTTGGAATTCATTGGTAGCTGGAAAAATCCACAAGTAGGTTGATGGGATCAATAGTTGATTATCTTGATATGTTATAAAAGATGAATAGTTATTGTGTTAGTTGGTATTGATAATTCGAGTACCTGACTGTTATCATTGTATATTTGAGGACCAGTTTTGACAAAATGCATCACTTCACTTGAAAATGGTTTAACAAACCAAAACCGGTTGTTACAAATAAAAAACATAAGAGAAGTCAGATGAAAGTTATTTTCTTCATCTATATGATAACTGAGTGCATTCTAAATGAATGAATATATTCAATTATTATATTATGGTGACATTGTGTTCGATTATGAAATACAATTGATTATTTGGAGAGAGAGGTTTTGGTTTTCTACTTCGACATCTTTATACAAAAAAGTGAAAATCTCTCAGAAGAAGAAAGAAAGCAATCAATTTCAAAGGATTAACAATATACAAAAATGTGTAAACCATGCAAAGAAGTAAAACTTTTAGGCAAAAACTGAAAGAAAAGCGCTTTTGAAGCAGCTACTTTCATATATATATGATCATATGAACATCGAATTACACAAAATAAAAATTATTTCAAAACAAATACACTAAATCATATAGAAACATTTTTTCATTCGGTACATATTCTAAACATTCGTTATGGAATTGAATCAGATATAATACATAGGATTAATACACAATATAGTAAATGAAAAAGGAAAAGTTTCACTTACATGAAACAATGTCATCGTTACTGGTGTACATTTAATGTTTTGGCTTGAGAAACTTGTCTGATCGCCTCTTCCGCACCAAATCTGAATAACATCATATGATGGATTTTTTCATCAAATTTCCCAATGATTTTTTTCTCCTGAACAATTAATTACTCATTTACATGAAATGTCACATTATTTTCAATGAGAATACCGTGAAGTGTAATTTTGTTAATGAAAAGTTGTATGTTATCAAGATACTATGAATTTTCTGTTTTGAACAACAGCAAAAACCTTTCATATCAATCTATGGTGTTATGTTATGTCTTGCAGAAATCAAGCTTCCTTTCAATTTTCATTGCCCTGCTCTGAAATTTCGGTTCATTCAAAAATCATTATTGAGGTTTAACTGAATATTGTCGACTCTTCTTTCAGCACTCAAAAACAATAGAAGTAGATAGGAAGATGGGTATCATCTTATATTAGGTGGTACAAATGTTTATCCAAATATAATTGGGGAAAAATTCAAGAAGTATCTTTCATATGGAATTTTTCTACAAAAAAAGTATTTCAATATGATACATATCTTTGAAGTATAGTTGAGGAAACTAGGTTTTCACGAAAGGTACTTGCGAAATATCTGTTATTTTCAAATCAGAAGAAGAATATTACACGATATAATCGTGTTACATTGATGATCATGAAGTCGATCCTACGAAGTAAAAGGCACATATGATACCTATTTATTCTCGAAAGTTTTCAAGAACTAGGTACTACATATTCTATTTTACAAAATATGGAGAACAGAATTAAATAGGGTAGAATTAATTATGGAATGCATTTTTGTTCGGTTTTGCGAACATGTCTACGTTGTTGGATGATCTTGAAAGAGTTATTATTTCAATTCGTTGTGGACTTCCTTCTTCATTGTGAAAGTGATGAAAGTACTTACGTTGTTGATGTGCTTCAGGAGTTTGGTTGAGATACGAATACGACACTGAAGATACACTAGAAAAACATACTTTTGTCTATTTCCCACGATATTTCTTCATTGTTACAACAGACAATAAAGAAATATCGTGGAAAATAGACAAAAGTATGTTTTTCTAGTGTATCTTCAGTATCGTATTCGTATCTCAACCAAACTCCTGAAGCACATCAACAAACGGTTATCTCCCGCTCAAACCAATGAAGCGGCGAGGGGGAAGAGGGGATAGATGGAAGCACTCGAATGACCTATAAATAGTCAGATCTCGGAGGAATAAGTTCAGTTATCACCCGAAGATGATTGTGGATACTAACAATCGAACAATTGTTAACAATATTTTTAATTTTTTTAATTTTCAGCTTGTATTAATATTTCAATTCTTTATTGTTTTGGTTGTTGCTTGCATGTTATTTTTTTGTGATTTCAGTTTTCTGTTTAGTAAAATTGTTATTTTTTTTGGTTATTCTTTTTAATTTTTCTACAGATTCTTTCAGGGATTCCAAATCAATTTATATTATATTAGACAATGGAAGTCCGAAATGATAAAATAGCAAAATTTCACTTCCACAATACACATTTTTTTAAAACTCCCACCAATTGTTCTCTGCAACTTCACCACCACTAGAGTAGTTGATGTTTATAGTTCTCGAAAATTAGTATCTTTTCAGTTGATGTGAAATGACATATTCAAATTTCCAGCATGTTCTGGGCTACTATTTGTGTCACAAGAACCTATGAAATGTAAGTAACGTTTCCAAAAAACACACTTCATTGTGAGATTTCCACTTGGAAGTTTTCAAAACTGCGACACGTGTTTTGCTACACGTTAGCATCGTCGGGCGTCACAATACTCTGTGGTTTTGTGAACTTTCAAGTTAGAATCTCACTTTGGGGTCTGTTTTTTAAATACATTATAATGGATTCTCTCCATATTTCATCATATCTTTGAACATAATTCAATTCATGAAACAATAATATTTTGTGACCCATTCTTTGCTCCCTGTCTATTCTATGGAATAATTTTCGCAATTCTCTCCGGTAATCCCGACCGATTCCACCCCAATAAAGAGATAAATAATCAATAGCACTCACTGGGGGATGTCATCCTTTATTCAAAGGCAGACCTAAATTAGTTATGTGAGCTGCTAAAGGCAGACGCTTAATAGCAGTCTCGCATGTTAGTAAAGCGGGTCTAGCAGATATGGTAGATGTGGATATAGATGTAAACGAAGTGGCAATGAAAGTTGGGAAAACTTTACGAAATTCCGTCGACAGAGAAGTGAGATTGTTTTTGAGCTGATCGAGTTCTGAAACTATTCCGAATTGTGGAATTAGTTGAAAAAGAAATCGAAGAATCTGAGGCAATACTATAATGATGGTTGATAAATATAATTTTTTTCCAGGAAAAAAATCATGATTCACTGAAATATTTCATATTTTTCATTCGAAGAATAAAATGACGAGTATGAAAAAGCTTCAATTTCATTTTCAGAGAAACGGTTTGGAGCAATATTTATAACTCTAGAGTATCCACTTTCATTTGTGTCGAACCTTTGGTTCATCTGAATTTGTCTTCTTGAATTCAATCGGAAAAACGTTCGTTTTGATGGTTTTTTTATTCATTTACTTCTTTGAGATGTAATTTTTTATTATTCTGAGTCCACTGAAAATATTTCAACTGAACTACTAAAAGATCATGATATAAAGTAGCAGAACGAATGAGAAAATAATAAACAAAAAAGTGAACAATGAAAAATGAGAAAGTCACGCCGCTACATTCCTCCCAGCTGTGTGGAAGTTTCATCTTCTACACAAAATTTTTAGCCAGTTTTGTCACAGATAGCTTGAATAATCCCGCCGCAGTTTTCACCTCAACTACTCCGATTCTACCTTAAGGTACAGAAAATAGCCTTTCAACCCTTCTTAGCTTTCACTTTTGTCTCTGAGCAGTCCCATCAATTATGAGTACAATATCATTCACCCTGATAGGTGAGGAGTCTTCGTTCAGTGAGACTTGTGAGGTATTCCGTCACCTACCATTTTAGTACGAGTCAACTAAACATTGTATATATCTCACTGGTGCCGATGAGAAAATCGTTTCTTCACACTACAAATTTGTCGTTTCCATGAGCCTCCCATATGGGGTGATCCTGGAAGAATGAACTTCCATTCAATTCGTCGTAAACTCAGGTTCATCAGTTTATCACTATTCATTCCATGGATAGTTTGTTTCAATTTTTTGGCCACTTCTTTCAAGCTCGTGATATTTTTTGAATATATTTTTGCACCAGGTCTACTTTCAGGAACTAGTCCACTTGAGGCTTTATTTATAGATTACCATGCGAGAGAATGTGCCACTTCCAAATAATTGGCTCTGACCAAGAGGCAAGTGAATGAGATGCCATATCTCTTTTCTGTTTTACGTCCCACTGTAACAACCAGTGATCCAAAGTAATTCATGCCCAAAACGGAAAAATGTTCAACATCTGGAGTGAGTCGAGCAATGAGTATTTGTACATTCTGGGATATTCGGTTTGTATTTTCATCTCTCACACTTTAGACATTGCAGCAATACAGATTCGAACACGGATTCTCCATCAATTATCCAGTTACTTCTGCCCCAGTTCTTTTGGGACTAATTCGATGCCTTGATGGGCGATTCTTGCATGATGATTTCAAACCAAAAATGTTGTGGATTAGTGGATTTTTGGCAGAATTATGGATTTTTTTGTTGATATCAATGTATTATCAGGTAAAAGATTTATTCTTTCATCCACAACCAAAATTCCACCCGAAATCAATTTGGATGTCAGTCTCAAAAGTCTAATTTGATGTTTACTGTTTGAATTCGATTCAAGGGCCTTCTCAACTTGCTCAATCCACAAATTTTTAGCATTTTGATATCATCAAAGCTCAAGTTGTTTTGAAAAATTCCTGTCAAACCGCGGTATCTTCATGAATCGCAGTTCCCATGCTGTCGAAAAGATCAATCGATCACAATTAGGAAATCTTCCGATGTTTGGTAGAACATTTTTATATGAATTATTTGTTATGGCTGTTACTGAAGTGGTGTTATTTTCACTAAAACTGTCGATTTCCTTCATTGGCAAAGTTGATTATTCTCTCTGATATAGAGAAGTCGAAACAGTAAATCATTCTTAAAAATTAACAACATTGTTTCTCAAGTTTGTCGTATGTTCTGATAGCCAAGTGTATAAGATTCAGTTTTGATGGCACCAATTGCCAGGTGATGGACTTTGTCAACTCCAGTATCTCCCCTGAACGGTGTGAGTCAGATTCTCTCAGTCTGAATGCATCGCTTGTATTCAATGTAGTTTAGTAGTCAGTCCAATAATGAATGTCGTTCATTCTTAAAATCATTGAAACTGTATGAAAAGATACATACGTACAAGAAAATGAATTCCGAGTTTCGAATCTTCCCAACGGTTTTTGCTGGTCTTGTCATCATCACTGCTGCTTGAAACTTCAGTCGATGTATTCAAATAGTATTTGTGGGATCTATGCGCCCTATTCTCATGACAAAACTCATATTAACATGCTCATCAAACCTAATTCTGAGATATGCAAGGGCTGAAAATGCCTTTTTACTGCTGTCACAGAAAATATGTAAGTCGATATTCGCATTTTATGGAATGTTTGAAGAATGGTATAGGGGAATCTCTATATTTGATATTCGCTGGAGATCCCAGCAACATAATCTCCAATCGTGATATGTCCTGTCTCCGAATAACTCGTTTCATCCAATTCATATTCTCCATATTATGTGTCGTACAAGTATCCTTCCAATCATTGTTGAATTACCAAATGATTCTATAGGATTCAATACCGAGATGACAGATGTGTTGAATGTGTTCTAACTCTCAATACAAAGTTGTTTTTTTCAACATTCCAAGATAGAACAAAAATTTAGTGTCAGAATTGGGGCTATCTTCGATAGCCCCTTCATTTTGAGGAAGAAGTTGAATTACTGTCTGTGAATCTCTAGTCCGGTTCACTTATTCAAAACCTGCCCTTATTATAGATTGCCTACTCATCTATGATTTGTGAAGCCTCTTCGTCAGTAATCGTGCAGTCCAGAAAATCAGCCACCTAATGCTTCTTAGTAATACCGTCGAGTATTGTTTGCTCTTGTAAGTTGTCGGGCATTCAGTCACGTTGTACCAAAGGTCATTACTTGAATCTTATTGAATATCGCACACTTTGCTCTCATCTGCTTCCCTTCATAGAAAACTAAGTCAGCGACTGGAGTCATTTCGGTCCGAATAAAAGTTGTCATTCAGGCCAACACCATGAGCTTTAGAAGAGGCGACAAATACAATGTTTTTATTGAAAGGTTACACAATACAAAAGATACTAACCTAATCTAATAAATGGTAGAATTCAACATCTTCACATATTTTATGAAAGGAGAGAAAACGGATTGAACCACCATATCTCTTCAGATTTTTCTTGAAACCAAGTGGTGATAGTGATTTCAATCCGATGAGTAACCGATTGTATGAACATTCAATGTTATAAGAAGAATAATCTCGAAAAAGAGAGGTTTTATGTTAAGGTTCAGTCAGAAGACGTTTAAATTTCAAATTTAAATTATGTATATCGGATCTGAAGGACAATTTAATGAATAAGTGAGCAGGTTTTTTTGTGATTATGACCTTATTAAATATACTAGCAGAATGCAGTGTGCGCCAAGCATCCATTTTCAGCCACCTAAGTTGTTTCAAGTATTGAGACACATGCTCACATCTCCTTGCGCCTGTGACGAGTCTTACGCACAAAATCTGCAGTTTTTGGAGTCTCTGCCTGTTAGAACTTCAAGAGATCTGGACCATAAACAGTATCTACATAATTGGCATGACATAGTACCAGTGCGTAGCAGACTAAAGTTTTATTATTTTTGTTCAAAATATATTCATTCGAGTATACTAATTTATTTAATCCTTTTTGAGAATCTAAGAAACATGTGTAGTGGATCGCAGAGAGTTAACGAGATAAAGGTCAAAATGTGTCGTCACGTCTCTTTCTGGTAATTGAACCCCATCGATGGAAATAATAAATAATCAATTCGCTACCACGATTCTTTGCAGCTGGCCTACCAAAGAGCGTAACATAAGATTTAGATGAGTTAACATAGAGACAGTATTTACTAGATTCAGCTATCACAGAGTACATATCATGACTCATTTGATTAAATGCAGTATTGAGTAAATTTTCATCGAATTCTAAATACAACTGTGTATCGTCGGCGTAACAATGCATGGAAGTATGAAGAAGACACTGTGAGAACAGAACAGAATATAAAACAATGAGAAGTGTATAGAAAATCGATCTTTGAGAGACCTCATTTTTCATTATAAAGGCTACCGATTTTTTGTTATTGAGGATAATGATAATGATTCAGCTGGTGATTTCTAAGCAGAGTTACCACGCTGAAGGCACAACCCAGGTACTTTAGTATTGCCAGAAATGGGGAGTGGTTAATGCGATTCTCCCAGAGAAACACTTGATAAAATACCAACCGATGGCAGATGGCAGATGGCAGATGGCAGAATGTCTTGATCTTGAAATGACCTCCAGGGGATTATCGTGCATTCTCCAACCGCTAGCTCCTATTGCGGACGAAACGCTCTGACGTATCAATGACAAAGTAGATCGTCAAGGTTGAACTCTTTGCTCAGATTCATATGACGTGCTCATTGCTCAAGGTCTCGTGTAGTCATTCAAGATCAGGTGGTGGGGAGATGTCTCAGGATCGGTATATATCAACTGTCCTCTCCCAAAATTGCTTACTGTTGACGGTGTGGATGTGGCCAGGCGGTTCGACGTGGGTGCTTTGTTCACTCACTCGAATTGACTGCCGTATTGGTCGGTGGTTCAAGCCCCAGTCAGAACGATCGATTTTCACTTGATATCGTTCAACCCGTGTTAGGAATCACACGGTAAAAGGTAAGACCTCAATAATCCTTAGCTCGCACTAGTTTCGACTTCTGAGGGTGGTCGAAAAACGGATTTCAAACAGTACGACATCGTTTGGATGTGGACAAGGATAGTGCTCGTATCAGCATGATTACTACGAAACAGGTCGAAGAATATCTGAAGTGATCTGTTGAAGAAGGTGCAAAAGTAATAATTAACAATTAGAGACTTCGAAGAATGCTTGGACAAAAATTTCTCCAAACATGATAGATGGAACAAATATCATTATACCAGGACCACTTGCAGACAATTCACATTTTATTCCAAAAGGAAAATATTCATTTCTATTGCCATGTATCTGCAATAATGAATTTGAGTCCATTGTTATTTTCTGTGGTTGACCAAGACGAGCTAGGATGTGGTAATATTTCCCCATCTACAATAATTTGAGATTTGGGAACATTTCACTAGCCTACAGGCAACTAAACTCCAATATTCATCATAATACCTATCAATTAAAAATAACGGACACGACCCAGAAAGGAAGAAAATTCAGACAAAGCCAATGTGTTGTGATTGAGCAATCATTTCGACGACTAATATTGTAATATTGGCATATCCTGTATCTGAACTAATGTAAATATCATATTTCATTTTCACATATTCCATATTTCTTCAAGATAAGATCATGTTGATAATGATACTGAAGAAATCATTGATAATAAATAAAGAATTGGAGCAACATAATAATCATTATATAATGAATGAAATATTTGAATAATGTTTTCGATCAATATGTCATGTACTTCAAGTTCAATTGATGTTTTCACAGATTTTAAATAAAACTGATATGAATTGAAAAGTTGATTTTTCCACATTCCGATTAGCACTACAATTTTTTTTTTGTAAATAATATATATGTATGTTTATTCTCCTCTACCTCAAGTTTTGATCGGTAAAAACAGCCGAATATTTGAAAGATGATCATTCCTATGTTTCACAATATTGAAATCCATGTGACAGACAATCAGATAGTTTTCGTAAAAGGCTGGTTGTTATGAAAAATGTAAAAAAAATTTTTTTTTGAAAATTTAAAGCCACCTATGCTATGCTATAGAGCTATGCTCTATATATTATTTGTTCCAAACAATGCCTTGAAAGTTGCTTGTATGACATATATTGTTGATATATACGAGGAACAGTGATGGTCATAATATAGCTCCCTGTGGTACACCAATTCTTGGATTCAACTTCTCGATTTCGCTCATTTTGTCTTGCTGGATTATTTCGAGTGATTTTAATATAACTTTAGAACAATTTCTCTTATTAAATAATTCTCAAGTTTTTTAGCACATCATAGTGTTAAACGACCTAAAGAAAAATACAAATTTTTCAATGGAGTCTAATATAACATTTTCAGTTTTTTAATGCTGTATGAAATCGTACTGGTGTTCTGTTATCACATAATGCTTCTTAAAAAATATTGAAAGTTCAACAGGTTGACTGCCCAAGCGGATATATACGCCCGCTTGATGGAAAGACCTGCACGCCCCGCAGTTCGTATACGCCTGATTTCGTATGAATCATTTTCGTATTCCTATTTAACAGACATCGTAATTATATGGGATTTTACCTCAGAGAGTTCAAAAAAGTCTGCAGACAAAAACAAAGAGAAGCCTGGAGAGCCTATTGTGAGACAGTCAAAGACTTTCCACTAGCTTCTAGGCTACAGAAGGCACTCTCAAATAACCACCATAAGAGTATCGGCATCCTGACGAGAAAAATGGTGACAAAGCTGCCAACCTCCAGGAGAGTGCTGAGATTCTTATGGAAAATCACTTCTCAGGTTCTGTCTTTCCTGGAATGACGAACTGAACGGATGTACCAACAACACCCTCACAATACGACTGGCAACCTGCTAGTGCAGTAATTGATGGGGACAAGATAAGATGGGCTATATCGGGCTTATCCCCATTCAAGTCACCAGGACCTGACGGTATAAGACCACCCCTTCTTCAATGGGGACTGGACATTCTTATGCCACACCTGGTTGGAATATTCAGAGCCTCTCTAGCTCTGAGGTATATTCCCAGTAAGTGGAGGGAAGTTAGAGTAGTATTTATATCCAAACCAGATAGGATGGACTACACCTTACCAAAAGCATTCCGACCAATTAGTCTCACATCGTTTTACTTGAAAACTATGGAACGGTACATAAGAGATGAAGTAGTAGTTCTCAACCCACTTCATCCAAATCAGCATGTATATACTCCGGAAAGGTCTACTGATTCGGCCCTTCATCATGTGGTTGGCCGAATCGAGAAATCATTGGACAACAAAGAATTCACCCTGGGTATATTCATAGATATCAAGGAAGTCTTTGATGAAACAACTTTTCCAACAATTACCTAGCAACTATACTCTAGGAATGTACCCCTGGTAGTAGGAGAATTGATACTCAAGATGCTCTTTAGTAGATAAATGAGTATTAATGTAGAAGACATCACAGTGAAAGGACTGGTCATGAGGGGATGTCAACAGGGAGGGGTCTTATCACCCCTTCTATGGAACATAGTACTGGATACCCTGATTAATCACCTCAACAATAATGGATTCTACACAATTGCATACTGAGACGACAATCTTGCAGACCGGCAAATTTGTGAACACACTGTGCGGTAGAGTGCAGGATGGGCTCAAATTGATAGAAACATGGTCACCTGGATCTATACTACAATATTAAGACCTATGTTAACGTATGGAGCCATTGCATGGGGACCGGAAGTTCTACAAGCAACGGTCATCCAAGAATCATATCAAATACAACGACTGGCTTGTAAAGGAGAGCGAAAGGACCGATTCATGGATATATGCTCCTAAGATAAATTAATTTCGAAACTAAAATTCAACCTCTTGTACCAAAACTCGCTATGAAAGGGCGCGGACGTCTTATCCGAGAAAACTTTCAACTTTTCAAACGATTAATTCCGAAAGTTTGTGCACTTCAGCTTTTGATTTGATACACCACGAAATGTTTCTGTTGGTTTTCTCTTAGCTATTTGCCGAAAAGGGTATTTGGGAAACCTGAAAAGTTTGTTTTGAAGTTAGGTTCAGTAGTGCCACTGTGTAACTTCCTAAACGGAATCTTCAATATTCTGCGGAATTTAGAGAAATATTTTAATTCCAAAGAATAATGAGAAAATCATCGAATTATTCAGTTCATTCAGGTAATTCGGAAATGGAAATGCTGTGTTATTGTATCATCTTTCCAACTCAAAATATTCGATAATTCAAAGTTAAGTAAATAAAGTAATTATGAAATACCTATCAGATAGATATTCATGAGCCAATACGTTGGAATACGTTCTCGATTTTCAGTGACTTGGGATCTTCCTGTAGCCATGAAAACCAATAATTGAGTAAAAGATAAATGTTGGTTGGAATGGTATTGTTATGTTTCTTGGTCAATATAACCGGTTTGGACTCCCATTATCTGAGAAAATGAGAACGAATTTACAGTTTTTGTAAAAAAAACACAGTTTGTATGAGCATTGAATTATTAGAAAAACTAAAATAACTGTATTGAAATGTTCAGATGAGATAGTTTGAGCAGAAATGATATCAAAAGTGAGGAAATACTGATATATAGTAAATAAAAAGCTTTGAACGGAAATTAATGTGAAATAAATTATTTTCAACTGAAACTGAAATTAATTGATCAATTGGTTGAACAATGAGTGGGGTGTAAAGTATATTCAAACAAGAAAAAATAAAAAAGATTCCAAACCAAAATATTTTATGAAATTTCGATTGTAACAATCGAAAAGTCGTGTAGTATATAGTAGGTACCTTTTTCTTAAGTCATTCTCTCATAATGAAGTTACAGTTCCATACTTTCGAGAAATGAAAGTTTGTCGATTATAAACTTTGAAGTCAGTATTGAACCCTAATAAATCATTGTTTGATGTAGAAAGATCATTATTCTGGGAAGAAAAGCTCAAGTTCACCCCACCTTGTGCCAAATAAGGTTGTTCCTATACCCTTAGGTCGGCAACGAGAAAGAGCCAGATGTTGTTTCAGCAATTGCGCAGCAAGTAGCCCAGCCGTCTGTAGAGGAGAGAATTGAAATGAAGTATTCAGTGCCAAATCCTGGCTTGTAATGAACCGTCAGGAGACTCGACGACTTCCAATTTGGTAGCACCTTCCATTGTTATTACACTGCGCATTGTACTTCCTACGAGTGGGATTGTGTAATTAATCGACGACTTCATATGTCTTCTTCAAAAGAGCTTTCATCCTCCAGGTGAATAGATAAAAGTGACTGTTTTAAAGAATACGCCTTCAACGAACAATTCATCTCATCAAAGTACGCATTTATGAATACATGAATGAAGAAAATTCGTGCAATATAAAGTTAATTTTGAAAACTTAATGAATTTTCGAGAGGGGGGGTAACACCAAATCGAACAATAAATTATTTAAGATCACTGCGGTGCAAGCGAAAAACCACATCTCAATCCTTGCAGAAGTGTTTTCTACAAAGAAGAATTACAAATAAAGAACAATCCTGTCGTTTATCTTATCGAAAAGGTATCAAGAAAGAACGGAGGCAAAATGTATGTCAAAAGGCTTAGTTTCGACACCAAAAATAACAGTTGGATAGAGGGTACGATGTATCTTGGTGGTCAGAGAGAGTCTTCCAATATGACATGAGCGTAGTTATATCAGGAACTGATAGTACACCGGTATAACATTACAGATGCATGTTCCCAGACCAGGTCGTTAGCCGATCCAGCTTGCTTACTCAGCATTGCGTCATATGCGAACTTATTTATACACCTTGTTTTATTATTCATGTCATTCAATTGTAGTTATTTGCCTTAAATGTACAAATAAAGTTTTTTAAAAAGTCTCAAAGCAAATCCTTCGAAATAATAGTTATATCAGGAACTGATAGTACACCGGTATAACATTACAGATGCATGTTCCCAGACCAGGTCGTTAGCCGATCCAGCTTGCTTACTCAGCATTGCGTCATATGCGAACTTATTTATACACCTTGTTTTATTATTCATGTCATTCAATTGTAGTTATTTGCCTTAAATGTACAAATAAAGTTTTTAAAAAGTCTCAAAGCAAATCCTTCGAAATAATTCGCTAATATATTTGATGTGTATCGTCCTTCTACATACGATGAATGTATCCGAATCTCATAACCCTCATTTTATATATTCCATTTAGAAAATCATACATGATCGAGCATCCGGATATGACAAAAGACGCAAAAAAGGAAATTTGTGCTCCCAAAAAGGATAGGGCTGTGGAAGGACTGACCTTTGTCATTTTTTGTTTTTGAATGGGAAAACGCGTCATCGCCTTCAATTACGTGAATATTCATAAAATTTGACTGTCTCTGAACGAAAACTACTGGTCATACTAGGGCATGGACCCTGATTCTCCACAAAGCATCACATGTAGGCGCATTTCCATTATACAGAATTTTTGAGTAGACATTTCCATAATTTGGGAAACAATCTGTTCTTCTGGATTATGAATCGTTCGAAGAGCATTCTCTCTTCGTTATTAACTATTCGAAATAAAAAAAAAATATGGAGGCATCGACTGATGATTTCCATCTGAATATCGAAGCCAGTGTTGATTTTCTACAAAAAACCACAGTCTACCGTACTGCACAATTATTTAATGGAATTCTTATCCTTGACAGAAGTCATCAAAAAATCGTTATTTCCACACGGATCATCACGTTGGAAGTAGTGCACACTTGGCTTTTCCCAACGTGTCTATATCGTTATTCAATATGAAGTCATACAGTAGGAATAATGAGATTCGCTTTTGTCGAAAATCTAACAAACTCAACATCCACATCGATCACGAACGACAAAACTTTCTATTCAAACCAACAATACCGTTTTCCACTTCGACAGCACCCAATAAAACAAAGTCCGCTATTCGTAGAAGTATATTTACAAAATCCAGTATTAGTCGTGAAAACTCGGGTACGCTGACATGACTGATACCCTGAAGAAAATCTTACTTAATTAGACTGACCCGATTCATGTCAGAAGTATCCAGAAAGTTGACTTCCTGAAAAACAGAATTGTAGATATTGGTGAAGTATCTCCTAATGTCTACGGCTTGATACTTCACGATGCATGAATTTCACGCAAATTTGATTATCATACGCTTGCTATCTAATGATTCTCGATCGGAAAAAGCAGCGTTTCTCGTTCAGAAAATGACCCAAAAATGTCGGTTGTAGATTTTAGATGCATCAAAAATTAAAAAAAAAAATTGTACAAAAAATATTTGAAAAACACAAGTTACATGCACTGTTTTCTTGATGAAAAAGTCTGTGCGTTGAACACGAGGTTTTTTAATTTCATCAGAACTTTTATTCATTTCGAATTTGACATGAAACTTCTGCCAAAAAACTTTGATTTATGAAAATTCATTTCGCAGAAAAAGTGACACAAAATCAAGCCGTTTTACCATTTCAAATGGGTCGAAAATCCTTCAAACTCAACAT
>NW_019292046.1:89207-115882 GCF_000500325.1 Leptinotarsa decemlineata
GTTGATAGTGAAAGTATTCATATTCTGGTATTTGGAATGTATATATTTATAAAACATATATGATAGAGAACTAGTTGAATCAGACTGCAATACACATTTGCTCCAACTTTTTGTATGAAGTACAAGTCCGCACGTGCATAGTTTCGCGCTCCACAGATTTTCCTCATCATTGGAATCCTGTGCACAATATGAGCCACAATATTGGATGTCCACCTTCGACTTGCCGTTTTTTCATCATTTTTTTTACATCATGTGGAAATATCATAACCAAAGTGCATCGACAGGGCCAGTAACGTTCACTTGTAGCGCCATCTCAGTAATTTCGAGCAGCCACATTTCGAACTACCAACAACTTGAATATTTCGCTAACATGAACTGCATAATTTTTCAAAACATTTTGAGGCTCATTTTATTTCGCCTCAATGGAGTGAACAATTTCATCCACTCTGGCATTATATCACGTTTTATGGTTTCTCCTGCACAGACTAGCCACTGCATGATATTACGGTTGTCCAAGGCTTCTATGAACGAACACTGTTGCTCGCATTCTGTACTGAAAGCCCTTTAGTCCAAATTCAATAATGATTAATTTTTCGTTATTTTCAAATATCAGTCAAGGAAGCCATTTTGTCTCATTTATGTTCTACATTCACAATTATCATCCGAAACAAATCATTACATGACCAATCACGTTTTGGGATATCATCATATTTCACTTGACCACCAAAAATGCTTCAATAAGAACACAAACCAAGCACAATCAATGATAGATCACCTTCATGTTGAATACGATAACCAATAACACTCCGTGACTCCTCTTTCCCGAATTATAGTGACAGTCAATGATGTCCCACTATGAAATTTACCATACCCCACACCATAATTACTTACAATCCAAATATGGCTTCACAATGATGTCGGTAGGCACCCAATGTTGTCTCACTCAGAAGCTCACACAGAAATGTTGATCGATGCACACTATACTACTCTCCAACTCAGTCACACACTCAACAGCAGGACATTAAACGGCACATGAACCACCATCCAACACAAAACACACTTTCGTCCATGATACTGCAACCATGCTACAAAAACAAATTATTGGAATCAAAGCACTAACTTTTTCGCGATGTCTAGCAGGATACAGCTTTAGAGCAGAGCTGACGCATGAAGGCATTTGCGGTACGATCCCAAGCGATGGAAACTTTTTTAAAAATTGGTGTTGGGGAACCGTGAAATATATGGGGATTCTGAGCACGAGACATCACTCGTGGCATCAACTTCTCATGTACATGTAGCTTTCAGGCCAGAACTGGTGAGCTAGAAGCCACATAGGCATACTACCCATGTTTAACTTGAGATAAGTAATATTCTTCAGAAAAACATTCAATTGAAAGGAAATTCTTTCAATTTTGAAATATTATTGTACGTAAGGAATAATATCTATATTGAGTAACAATTTTACGATTAAGTAGATCAAACTCATTCTTTGACATAAAAAATCGTAATTTATGAATGAAATGTGTGTTTTTTCTTATAATGTTATCCATATTGATACTGAAGAGCCCTAAGGCAAGTGTCTTACGGCGAAATTTCGATGTCTACCAGTGAGCATGACAGTGTTCCATGTAAGTGAAATTTTTATTTTCATTCAGTATATAGTGTGGAAACCCAGTGAATGATACCTGATTTAATTTCATAACGAATGTTTGAAATACAAATTGAATAGAAAAAAGTGTTTTCTATATAATTCATTGTTCATATAAAAGTATTTGTTTCGAATACATTTTTCTTTCGTGTAATTCAATGTTTATATGAAAGTAGATGTTTTAGAAAGACTTTTTCTTCCTGATTTGTGTCTGGAAGTTACTTCTTTGCATGATTTACACTACTTTTTTCCTTTCTTTGGAAGATTCCCACATTTTTTTTTGTAACAAGATGGAGTAGTAGAATGCCAAAAACTTTCCTTCCCCAAAAATTATTCACTCCTAGAAATAAAACCCTTTCAAATTCAATTTTTCTTCCATGTAATTCAATGTTTATATGAAAGTTGATGTTTCAAGAGCTGTTTCAAAAAGTATCTGCATTTATTTTTTCAATGTTACCCCCAGTTTTCAAATCTACACCGTCAACAAAAATATTCAAAACCAAATTAAAATCTTTCCTAATAGAGAAATATTTTTATGACTCTGAATAGTTTACTGTCTTCGTCCTCACTATCCAATGACTTCATTATGTTTATAAATTATTTCTGAAGTCCAAAACCCTTTTGAATTTCATTTGTTCAAATTTAACAGTTGTAGGTGTATATATTTTTTTCATTTACGACTGTTGAATTGACAAAACTTCACTTATATACCTCAGTGAATGAAATGAATACAAATGTTTCCTCTGAAAGTATTATTGTAAATAAAATATCAAGGGATCGTTGTGATACAGAATCTCACATGATTAAATCGACAGATGGTGGAATGGGAAATCTGGATATTGCCTCTTAGGAAAGAAATCCAGCTATCGGAAAATGTGCCAGACGAAAGACACTCAGGAGAGATATGCGCCAAAATTGGAACTTGATATCGATTATAGTATGAATGGCTCTAATTTTTATTTAATATATATGGTATATGATCTCAAATTAATTCGAGAAAAACAAAATTTATTGCCCAATAGATGAATGAATTCTGCTACAGGACAATATATGATATAATAATGCAGTATAAATAAATGGCATACATTTTTAATAAAGAAGTAGATACAAAAATCAATGAAAGGGCGAAGTTCAGCCGGTGCTGTTTTACAATTTAACCTAGGGAATAGCATGTATTATATAGAAATATAAAAATAATTACCTAGTATATATTCTTAAATGAGTAGTTCATGAATTTTTGTGAAACTAAGAAAAAACGAAGGCTATATATTTCAAAGTGAATATTGAAAATCTATTTAGCTTGAATGAGGTAAAATATATAGCAATATATAGCAAGTGAGACAACGGGAAAACCATATGAGCAAGGCATAACATGAATATATTATCTATCCAGGAGACTTCAGATATATTTTCAACAATTTATATGGAGTAGTGTCTAAATTCACTGGAAAGAGCTTTATATTGTTTGACAGCGTTGTAAATAAAACTACGAGGAAAGTAGGCTGTGTATAATACCTAATACTTGATGAAATTCTACGATGCTCCAAGTGTTTGTACTGGTTTTTCAAAATTTATAGAAAAAATATGACAGTAATAACAATAGTTTTGTGAGAGGAAACCGTAAATTTTTCTTTCAATTGTTCTAAACTGTTTACACGTGAGAGTTCATTGAGAAATTGGCGATGAATACCTAAGCACACTTTGAAGCTGCTCAATTCCATTCAAAAAAGAGCCACCAGCCTGATTAGAGATACGAACATCACTTACAATCTTGACAGTCTGGAGCATCGAAGAAAGACTGAAGATTTGTCTTTCTTCTATAGATACTTTCACGGGTGGTGTTCTTAGTGACTTGGTACACTTGGTTCCACTAAGAGCGGTACATATCAGAAATACGCGTCGTACTGTGGCTGCGCATCTTTCATTTGGAGAACTGCGTTTATGTGTGATGAACACAGGAGTTTTTTGTAGTGCTTGTAATTTGTCTTAGAAAAAAATCATGCTGAAGGGAATAGCTTGAGTTCATTTCATTCACATGAGAAAATTGACCAAACTAGTAGGAGCCCATGAAGAAAATGTAATATGGTGTACTAAGATTGGAAGCCAAATAACAGATAATTGAGGTTACTCAAAAATAATTCTGAAGATGAGAATCGTTACAACATATTTATTAAAAATAATGTAAAATATAAATGATTCCACATAAAGCAAGTACCTATGTCCTATGGACAAACTGAGGACGTACGAAAATTACGTATTGCACCAGAAATGTACAGAACGTATTCCGTATGTGTCTCAGGGTGCAGATTCGTATGAAAGGATAGTTTATAGGCAAAACATACATTCGATCCTGGAATTTTGGTCGACTAAGCATTGAAAAAATTATTGATATCATTGTCATTATTATCATAGAATGTTGTCAAACATGACTGACAAATCAAACTGAAGATTTTTCTCCTGGTTTGTCAATATCTAGTTATTGATACTACTCCTGAAGTAATAGCTTCCTCAAGCATTCTCATAATCGAAAACATATGTGAAAAAATATGTGGTAGTATCGGACTTTAACCGGCTGAAATCCTTCACCACTATTACTTTTGAGGCTCTTTCCCGAACATAGGCAACGGCAGCAACGGTACAGACTGGACCACCGAGCACCGAATCTTTCTGCAGATTAACTTCCACTTGGGCTTTATCTACTTAACCCGCTACCTTCCTCGCATAAACTTTCATATTCAGATCTCTACTGAAAGTCATTTCTAAGTAATAATAATAATGATAATATAATAATACATTCATTATTTATAAATATATAAAATAATACAAAAGAAGAACCGTTAGAATCTGCAGCCAATTTTTTCACAGTCCCCTTGAGAAGCCAATAAATACCTACACACGGAAAGGAAAATAAACTAGATATACATTTTCGAACTGTAATGAAATATTATGTTCTCCACGTATGGTTGATAAGTAGAATTTCATAATCACAATCAAATGGTACAGGCAATAAACTATTGTTGACTAAAAAAGAATCGTTTATACCTAGATTTCAACGCATCATACGATAACGAATAGTACATCCAGGACATCGCCCAAGGTCGCTATATTATATGAAGAAGATAGTTTGAATACTTCTTTTTTCATTCTTGGGTATAGTTAGCATGTTCCTTCGTCGCAAGTTCAAATGATTGCACATCAGTCCTAAATCCATCCTTTTCATATGAATATTGAGGGATTTTATTTTTAAAAATTCTGTTGAAAAACATACCATATGATGCTTTCGATGGTTGAACATACTGAGCCATCGAGCATCCTTTAATTGATGTGAAATACGCATTCCATATATCATTCCCAAACAAGAATTTTGAACCTTTCATACTCCTCTTATATCATAAGTATCAATACATGGTTCATAAACTACGTCACAATGATCGAAATGAGAGAGAATCAAACTATCACACAACTGGATTTTCAATGTATACTTCAAAAAGTATCTTTGATTGTAAATAAGTTTCAATGACGTATTTGCATGTTTTAATTTTTGGGTGATAATGTTTGACTCCTAACTTATTGTAATCTGTCCAAGATTCTTATAATAATTAGCAACTTCATTTTCATCTCTTCCTATCATCATTGTCATTTTATTCTTTGCCGAGTTCACCTCCTGGTCATTGTCAAATAACAGTGCGACAGATTCAATTGTGTTAATTTTCAAAGATTGACTATTTGTGAGGATTAGTGATTGATTTAGATCAGAATTGGTGTAGTCCGCTGCTCCCGCTAGATCACAACATTAAAAAAAAGATAGTTGTGTGTCATCTGCATAAAAATGGTATTTATAGTTTGTCAGATTTAGAGAGAAGTAGCTAGTTCAAATAGTGTATAGTAATGGTCCCAGAATACTTCCCTGTGGAACGCCCTGACATATGTCCAAAGGATCCGAGATATGATTAACTAATTTTACCTGTTGCGACCTATCAGATANATAATCTGAAATTATAGCAATAAGAGTATTCTCGAACTCTTTCAGGAAACTCGCATTATCTGAGTTAGGTGATCGATATACTCCTAGACCATACTTCTTCTATTTTTACTTCAAGACATTGTAAATACTCCAGAGTTTCCTTCAGAATAACCGTGCTATTGAATTCATCTCTTACATATTGAGCAGTCCCCCTACCTCTTCTGACCAGCCGATCATTTCTCAGTAGTTTATATTCTAAAATTGAAATTTCAGCACAAGATATGCCTGGATGTAACCATGTCTCAGAAAGACCGATTATATCATGGGTAATATCATAAATGTGAACATTTATTGTATTTGAATGAGGTACCAATGGGAGGTTTTTTCCAGAACAAAACACAAGTACTACAGGAAAATTTTTGTGCCGCTCTCAGAGCGGTGCCTGTGCGAAAGTGGCGATTTACATTGGATTTGATTTTCTGGAGATTAAATCCATTTGGACAAACGTTTTTAAGAAGTTTATTCCACATGAACGCAGTTCTTCAGATGAAAGATTTCTTGAACAGTAAAGTTCAGGTGTACTGAGTTGAACCTCAAAACGATGAGCAGCCACAAACCATCGCATATTTCTGATATGCACCGCTATTAGTGGAATCGACGAGTTGTATGTAGATTTTGCTCAAGTGTGCGTTTAATAAGATCCTTCAAAATCTTAAATTAGTCTCTATCCTCCTGACACAGATCATTGGTAATGATGATTCGAGTTCCTTTCAATTTATGGATATTGAAAACGATGAGAGTTTTTTTCAGCTGAGTAATGAATTTCAATATGACTGGATTTCTCTCAGATTTTCCAGCTACATAATACAGCGTGACTCGCGGTCAATGGTAGGTTAGACGTTTCTGGAAAACGCAAAGTATGATTTTCCTTAAAATTTCACCTCTAACATTTCCTCACCTGTTCTATCGATCTAAAATATTTTCAGCATTGCGGCGTTGCCACTTCCATTAAAAAGTCCTAGCAACTTTATTTTTTTTAATTGAACACCCCATATATTAATACATTTTTGGAATCGCTCTGGTATTTGATACTTTTTTGTTGATAATGTCCTATACCTATCTCTATCTGTTTTCGAGATAAAAAATAAATTGTGCTGAATATGGTCCAAAACATAGCTTTAATTGAAAGTAAGTACATCAGTACTCTCAATTCATGAAAAGTTGATATTTTGATGATTTTGGAGTGGCAACGCTGCAATGCTGAAAATATTTTAGATCGATAGAACAGATAATGAAATGTGAGAGGTGAAATTTTCAGAAAAATCATGTTTTGCGTTTTCCAGACACGTCTAACCTACCATCGACCGTGAGTCACGCTGTATACATATTATTAGTATTAGCTTCTGTAAAATTCTGTAAAGTTCATCAAGGACCTTGTTCAGCTTCGAAAGTGTTTTCTGGGAAAGAGTCTATTTCGATTCAAATTCCAAAAATGACTACATTGCTTTTCCTCAGTCTTCGCTGAATTCACGTGGTTTGATGTTGCAAATGCAAAATATCATTAGTCTTGCTCTCAATTTTCGAATTCAACTCTTAGGTTTTTTTGGACAATTCATTTTCCAAATATCTCATTTGCTCCTGACACAACTTCTTGAACTCAATGGTCTCTTCTTCATTAGCTTTCTCAATCAAGCTAAATGATTCATCGAGATTCAAGTTAGTCATATTGAGATGTTCGAAAGCTATTCAAACACTAAAATGACTCGTGATGGAAAAGGAATATAACGATCTCAAAGTAAAAACAGCGATAATGAAAAAACACACCGACTTTTCATGGTTGTTTCAGAATAATATATGGGATTGATTGAATAGTCAAGTGCATCTGATGGGTAATCCAACGTTTTGTTTGAATAAATTGAAAGAAAGTACTTTGCTTGAGATCTGTGAGAAAAATCGAAGTCTCGCTGCACTTTGAACCACTATAAATTATCGTTTAATGACGACAGTTCTCTGAAGCGAAACATGTGTGACGGTATTGTAAACTATCCAATGAAAATCTCACATTGGAGTGTTACTTGAATATATTACTTTTCAGAATTACTGAAATTTTGAATATTTTTAAAGAAACACTTCACTGCGTGAAGTAATATTTAGTCATTAGTCAAGTTTCATCAAAAATGTTCGATAGCCATTAGAAAGAAAAAAGAAAAAATTATTTTTTCATTTAATTTCATCATCATGTATTAAACAAACAATACATTTTTGTTTCATTTGATTACCTCAATTTGATAAAAATATTGAAGAACAAACAAGCTGAATTTTCAATATCAGTTCGTCAATCCTTGTGTACAAAATGGTAGTTTTCTCGCATCCATACCCATCAAAACTGTAGCAGATATATAGAAACTATCGTTTTATCTCATAAAACCGATATTTCAAAGTTTTAGATTTAAGTTTTATACTTGTTAATGGGGTCAAACCCGAAACCGGTCGTATAAATAAAATCTACCAGTGGTATTTAGACAAAAGTGTTTTTATTCATTTCATTCAAGTATCAAAATTGCGTTGACATTGAGCTTTGAATACTCATATCATAGGTCTAACAATCTATTCCATGAAAATACCTGATCTATTAGAAAAATAAAAACGGAATATGTTAAAAAATACGTATTTTTTTAATTAATGAAGGGAGAGTTGGGTTACTCAAGAATCGATACAAAAGTAGAATGGAAGATTGGATTGAATGGCCTGACTCACTGCGACCTTTCCAGATCTATTGTGATACCCCTTGGTTGTTAGAGCTCATCGTCAAGCTTGATCTCTTTGATGACACTCAATAGCCTTGACACTAAGCTCTTCATATAGCGGGCAGCCTCTGGTTTTTCATCTCCCATCTTGCCTGTCTATCGATTTGCATTCGCAGAGCACATGCAGTGCGGTTTCTTCCTCTTCTTGACAGAACTTGTATTGGGTTTCTTCTGTCAGAGCCATCTCTACCCTTACAACCTGACGGTTGTGGTTTACCAAGTCCTCCGTGAATCTCGGCGATGGTTTCTTTATGAACACCTTCGCCTGCCTCATTCCTGGGAGCTTATTCCACCAATCTGAAGATTTGGCTTCCATCCATTTATTTTTGTCTTTTCATACATGCTTTTCCCTTTTCATACATGCTTTCGCTACCCCGTAGAAGGATTCTGGGCCGATCATAGCCTTGGATGCACCCTCACAGGCTAGAACATCGGCCTCCTCATTGCCCTTGTCACCCTTATGTCCGGGTATCCAAGCTAGAGTGACCCTATTTTGGGTACTTAGCTCCTTGACTGCGCTCATACAGCTTCCCATCAGTATTGAAAAGACTTGAAATGACCTGAGCGCCTTGATTGCCACCTGGCTGTCGGAGGAAAGGCAATGGTTTTATTTGTGTGTGTAGAATAGTAACGACAATATATGATTTGTGTTTCTGCTAATTTTGTTACTCCACAGATAAATGATGTTCTTCCATCAGCAGCACTTCTATTCATATCATTTGAATTACAATTCATTTATACTTTTTATCGTAATGAAGCATAGCAAATATTTCACCTGATTTTCATAGTTGACTAACACTTCAAATAATTAGCATAATTCACACTGAGAATCAGCGTTTTTTGAATCAGAGACAAGGCGAGTAACATGAGCGAATATTCAATATTTTGCCCAAACCAAGAATATTGTGAAGCGGTAAATGCTTCACACGCGAAATTTCTTCTGTTTCCATAAGAACTATCGTCAAATTCTCACATCATTATTTGTGGTAATTTAACCAACTCAGGCTTGTTCAATATGTAATGTGAAAATTTCATTCTTTTGAAGATTCATACATATATTGCTTACAATTTTTTGGTAAAAAAACCTTCATTTGTGAAATTAGAAAACAACAATCTGAATTAATTGGCGCTTTGGGGCGACTTCATTGAGTCTGTGTTTATATATTGTGTGCACTTTAATGAAATGAATAAAAAAACTTCTGTCTAATTACCAACAACTTGTCAGCGATGCACTAACAAATGCCAAAACTCTGGAACGTACAAAAAACCTAAACACTGGAACGCAATTTGAAATTCCCAATGGTGAGGATCGAATTTGAAACGCCCTGTATAATCGTACTAAAATTCACCTACTGAGACATATCCAGTATGTACTGTATTGAACACACTTATATTGCTCGACTAATCTACTGCTCACTAAAATGAACATTTATTCTTTGACGTATCCTATACGTCCAGAACTGTACGTACTCAAAACGTTCCTCATTGGTCCACAGACGTAAAGAACTAAAATAGATGCAATACGTACATTCCCGTAGCTGGTGTGCTATATGGGATCTCATAAATATTTCAATATAGGTACTTCACACACCCACAAACATATATAATTTATAATCACTACGGAAATCGATTCAGGCATTTCCAGAAGTTCTGTAGGCGGAATCCTTAAAAAGCATGATATGATAGCCTACTAAATTGTGAGGCTTCAATGCACCATAAGGTATTTATATGAAATCGTGAGGATGACAGATTAATCAGAATTTTCCCGTGAAAGAATTTGTTACAGGAGAAATACTTTTCACTAGACGAATCACAACCATATTTTGTCCAATATTCAAATTTGCGTTTACCACAGTGTGGTGTCGTAAATCATCCGAGCAGTAATGATAATTTCTACTTAAAACTTTTGTTTCGTTTATCAGTAAAGAATATTACTGGAGTATTTTCTCAACACCTGAGGTGTAAAATAACAGTTTGATGCTGGAAAAAGACTCCAGTAATATTTATTACTACGCCAAAAGTTCCAAACAGTGGATCAAAGTTGTTTATCAGTGAAGAAACGTTTAGAAACTATGTATTTTGAAATCTACCTTCAGTTCTGTAATGGAGAGTAAATGAATGCATTTTCGAGTAGGTGAATTCTCAAAGCACCGGTTACATTATTGTCGCTTCTTTCAATTATTAAAAAAGAAGAAATCACCAAAATGATACAAAAACTACAATAACCTCTACAACAGTTTTAAATTTTTTGCATTTCCACTTTTCTGAACATGAACAAAATAACTTCTCACACTGTTAACAAAATGAGCTGAACTGAGTTGAATAAAGTTTTTTAATATTTTTTTCTAGTACATCCCTTCATTCTTCGAAATAGGGATAATGATGATTAATGTTTTCTCAAATATCCTGGGCAAAGGCTTGTGTTGCATTGATCATCTATCAAAAGTAAGCATCAGCAGACATCACATTATCAATTAATTTTGACGTTTCCAAATGTGATATGATGAACATGTCTGATTGAAAATAACGGACAGGCGTTGGTAGAAAAAAAATCGATTATATATCTGGAAATGAATCTTTCAGCGCGAAAGCTCCACGAACCGTACACAAAAGCTTTGACGTCATCAGTTGGCAATATTTGACGGGTGTTTGTTAGAGTGATTGGAGGCAAATAAACTGCAATATTTTTCAAATCTGGTTTCATCCAAATGAAGATAACGATAATAATGATGACAATAATCTGGTTTCATCCAAACGAAGATAATGATAATAATAATGACAATAATATCTTTGAAAGTACAAACAGAATTTTTTTTTATAAACCTAATGCTCGAAAATTTGAAGAGGTATTTTTTGGCATTATTGTATAATCTGTTCATGTGACTGAGATATCAGTTGAAACGTAACAGTTCTTGATAACTCCTAACTTTCGAAAATTATGAAAAAACAACGTTGTTTTCTTTCCCAAATATAAAACTATTGCTAGATTTCAAAAATGTTTCTTCCATTTGAAAATATTTCATTTTCCTGATACTTTTTCACGAATTGAAAGGTAATCATACATGGCATCAAAATTTTTCGTAGGCTTCAAATATGAAATGAATCCAATTATAATTTAGGTTAAAGAGATTTTCGGTAAATACCGAATACTCAATGACATCACCAATACATTGCCCGTCAAGACTCGATTTCAAAAGTTGAAATATGAAACTGAATGTAAACATTTCATATGAATCAAATATTTGTGTGAATAATCGTTTTTCTTGATACTCTCAGTCATGCTCTTCTGTACATTTTTTTCTTTCGCAGTTTTTCATTTTTTTTTACTTTTTGTCTTTTCATTCTCTAGGTCTTTCTTTCAGTTTTTTTTTGTTTTTTCGAAGACCCCATTGATTTCATTATTTCTCTTTTGTACATTCACCAAATGGCGCAGAAATTACCCCACCCTCTCTCTTCATAACTGCTTATTTCGTGTTTGTTCGAAAGTGGTTGACAATGTTTCATGATGAATTTTACTAGTTCGGACTTCTATTGTTCAATGTGATAGATATATGATTTGAAATCTCTGAAAGAACAAATAAAATTAAGAATGAAAACGAATTGCTGAAAATAACAAATGTATTTAATCCAGTCATTTTAGTTTTTTTAAACCTCAATCTGCAGAAAAAATCCTACTGAGCTGAATTTTGGTATACACCTTCATTATGGAGTTTTAATGGAGATGTGAAAAATCGATATTGATATCGTGCCGGCTAAAAAAGTTATAAGGGTCAAAACGTCACGAAAATCAGTTTTTCGAGAATATCTTGGTCAAAAAAGGTCATTATAAAAGTTATTCCTCATACGATTATATACAAAAAATTAAACTTGCATTTTTCTGTAAAGTCAACCGTTTTCGGACTAGAGCGCTGAGAAAGCGAGTAGAATGCACTCACATAGGGTATTGTATACCGTAAACATATAAGGCGCATTGAAAGAGATAATAATGACATTGAAAAAATTGTAGAGTGGTTTACTTCACATAATCCTTCCTCAACTTGCAATGAAGTAGTTTCTATATCAACAGGAATTGTGTGCAATAATCAAATCAACTGTTATAATGCCAAAGAAATTGGTCTGCAGTCAATTAAAAAAAATATAGGTGTAACATTCGACAAAATTGCATTAATAATGAGGACATGATAAAAACTCTAAAATCAAAAATATATCAATAATTGGAGCCAATTAATTATCAATTAATTTGTGATGATGCAACATACATAATTGATGGTGGATTTCTTATGCATCGTGTTGTATGGCAAAAAAATAATACATTCAATATTATCATTAACAAATATATTAATGTTAATTATTTATCAAACAATTTTGGTCAAAATACTGTTGTCATTTTTGATGGTTACTCCGATACCAGTAAAAATATCAAAGCGATGGAACAACCGAGATGAACCGCAGCCGTTTCTACATCTTGTGAAGTGCAATTCAAAGAATCAATGGAAGTTTCTATCAGTCAAGAAAAATTTTTATCTAATCGATTTAACAATAAAAAATTATTGGAAATGCTCATTGGGAATTTCGAAAAAGTTGGTATTTCTACAAGACAATCACGTGATGATGCTGACGTCTTAGTAGTTGAAACAGCCATTAAAAAATCAATAAATAATACTTCAATTATAATTGAAGACATTGGCGAAGACATAGACCTTCTCATAGTACGCACACATCCATTATTTTTAAGAAACCAGGTGAAAACAATGTTGAAACAAAAATATACTAGACTGAGAGCCTCAACAAGTATCCACACTGCAAGAAAAATATTCTGTTTCTACATGCTCTCACTGGATGTGACACAACTTCAACACTTTTTGGGAAAGGAAAAATTAAAGTCTTCAAGATGTTTGAGAAAACATGGAGTACATGCTGGAGTACATTTTCTACTAGCAATGTTCGGTGTCCAAAATCAGAAAATCCAATTGACAATTACAGATACTGCAGCTTTGCTAAACTAACAAGACAAAGCACAGCTGTGAAATTTCAATTATTACCACCAACTTCTCCAGCAGCTCAACAGTATATTTATCGAGTCTATTATCAAATACAAACCTGGCTAGGAAAAGAAATTGATTCCGATGATCTACTTAACACAATCTTTTGTAATTGTACAAAAGGTTGCGGCGACAAATGTGGCTGTAAAAAAATTGGATTGAGATGTTCTAAAGCTTTTGGACATTGTCTTGGTCAGTCATGCCTAAACGCAGAGTCCACTAGTGAAGAAAATGATGAATATGTTGATTCAAATACAGCAATATGTTCACTCGATGTTTCGTCTGCAACTTTTGATGAAGTTGAAATTGAGGATATCGACGACGAATGATTATAAAAGAAAATATATACAAACATTTTTTCCCTATTATTCAATGTTCAAATAAAAAATTATTGAGAATAAAATTAAAAAAAATCCCTTTATTACAGCTCATGGATTATGCCTACGGGAAAAACCATGTAAAAAAACGCGCCTTGCATTCTACCTCAAAGGTGGTGCGGAAACGAGTGCATCATTATAATGTAGTCGCTTTCTCAGCGCTCTAGTAAGAAAACGGTTGACTTTACAGAAAAATGCATTGAACATTTTTTGTAGATAATCGTATGAAGAATAATTTTTATAATAACCTTTATTGACCTACGAGCCATAGGTCGCGAGATATTCCCGAAAAACTAATTTTTGTGACCTTTTGACCCTAACTTTTTTAGACGGCACGATATCAATGTCGATTTTTCTCATCTTCATTAAAACGCCATAATGAAGGTGTATACGAAAATTCAGCTCAGTAGGAATTTTTCCGCAGATAAAACCTTAAATGACTGGAATAATTGGGTAATGAATACAATAAAATGAAATTGAGCAAAAAATTGAAAATTGAACAAGTGAAAAGGAAATGAAAATTGAAAAGATTCCAAACCAAGTTTCTTCACGACGTTTTGATTATTAGTATCCATAATCCGATCTTGATAAACTCCTTATAGAATCATGATTTCGAAACAAGTGTACTACAAGTGTACAAGTGTACTAGGTATCATTTATGCAAAAAAAATTGTATTTGCTGTATACATTCTCTCTCTTTTCATCAGTAAATGATATTATTATATTATTATCATTAGGAGATTCTTTATTGCCAAATTGCAACATGATTTTTCTTTTTCGTCAGCCCACTGCAATTCAACCATTGATTTCTTTTGTATTTTGAGGAAATATAACTGAATGGTTTTTTCGTTTCTCTTTCTCTTCCTGTGACTTACTTTCAATTTATCATTTCATATTTCAAGAATCTTGTACAATAGCTATCTCTTTTATCTATTTTCCCCCTCACACAGATTTATTTATAAAATCGAATTTACTGTTTTTCCATATTTCCGATACTCTCATCATAGATATAGATAATTATTAAACAATCTGTTTTTTCCTGCATCTGAAATTCAGCTTTTTCTGTTATGTTCTATTTCAACAACTACACTGATCTTATACATGAGAACAAATTTGGCATTGTTATGGTCTCAGCAACGTGGCTGTCCGATCAACTTGATTCTCACTTGATATAAATTTGTGGTTACAAGTTCATACGTAAGAATAAAAAAGGAAAAGGTGAAGGTGGCGAAATTTATCTCAGAAACGATTTGAAATACAACAAAATACCTTTCGATTTTGAATTCATAAAATTTATTTTCATTAAAGTGAAAATTGGATATAGGAGTCTGGCTCCAAGGCCTTCAAATACTAACTTTTTGAATTTGATTAATGACTTTAATGATATCTTTCAACTGTTTGTCCTGCTTCTGATTACGAGTATGTGATTTGCATGGGTGATTACATCGTTGAACTTTCTAAAGTACCAAATCCTACAACCTTGTCAATAGTTGAAAAAAAAACATATCTGAAATCTGTCTGTCCTGGAAAAATACCACGCAACACCTGGAATGCTCTTTCTAACCTCGATGTTCACTCAAATAAACAATATTTATTGCCCAATCGCCTCTAGAATTCCGATGAAATGAACAACTATTTTGCTCAATTCGTACATAATGTTTTTAATAATTGAATGTAATAGAAAAATTCAATTCCATGGAGATAATTTTTCAATCAAGCGATATAACTTGTAGTATCGATTGGCTACCGAAGAAGCTGTGCATGAAATCTTGAAAGGTATCAAAAATCGAGCTTCAGGGTTGGATAATATTTCAATCAGAATATTGAAACTTTGTACCCCGTTTAAAGATAATTGCATTACACATATCATCAACTATTGTTTTGAACATCCATATTTTCCAGACTTGTGGAAAATTGCCGTTGGAAAACTAATTTTCAAAAATAATGATCATACCAGTTATTCAGTGCTCAGAATAATCAGTATATTCTCGACCATTAGTAAAATTTTTAAAAGAGTTATTCATTCACACATTGATGAATATTTCAATACTATAATCCGTTATCATCATCGCGAAGTGATTTTAGGCAACAGCAGTCGAAACCATGAAACTTAAATATTTTGGTTTTGATAGTGCTGCTTTATTTTTCATCTGGTTTCATCAAGTGGGTAGATTTCAAAAAGTTTTTGATGATGGGTACCATTCCATATATCTTAATATTTTTTCTGGAGTACTACAGGGTTTCATTTTGAAACCTTCATTGTTCATCATCTATACTACTGATATTATCTCGTCCATCGACAATTGTGAAATACAGACTTATGGTGATGACATACGTATATTCGTTTTAAAATTGATGAGTATGCTGAGGAACAACTTCTCTTCAACACTGATTTGATCAATTATCTATCAAGTGAACATGATTTGGAAGATGATCTTAATGAAACAATGATAATGCATTTTGGATCGCAGAAGAATCGTAAATTTGCAAATTCCACTTAGAACTAGGTCTTACTAGCTTAACACCTGTCAATATAGCTCAGGGGTGATACTTGACACCGACCCTCGATTCACTGATCATATCAAAATTTTAGTGAAAGAAGCCTCTATTTTGAGTCATTCTCTGAAAAATGATTTGTGATGATCTACTTCAACTTCTGTGATATTTTTATGATTCAGATGAAAAAATCATACACAAAGAAATCAAAATGTTTGTTGCCATCTAATTTATGGAATTCGTAATTACAGCTGTCGGACTGAGTCATGGCCGCTGAGAAGCTCCTCTCTGCTTTTTATATGTATATCTACAAGAACTCGAATGGCATTTTGATAACTATTCATTGTTCACCCCTCAATCCGTACTACGTAAAATTGCAAACAAAAGTGTTTATTTCTTTTTTCCCAATATTTTAATTGTCATTCACTGACCCAAACTTTACCCAGATATGATTCCTCCCAGCGTCCATGACTCAGTCCAGTAGCTGTATGATTCCATTTTTTAAGCCTTTAAAAACTCCCGCTGGCTCAATAAGAAAAACCGTATGATTCATCATTTGGATTGTTTCGTTCATTTATAAACTAATTACTTTGCCCCACTCTCCCCTCTCAATACAAAAACTGATTCTGCAAGAAAATATTCACCCAATGAATATTAGAACAGCTGTGCTGTGAAACTCCACAATTCATTGCCTGAGCAGTTGAAGAGATTCAGTATCAGGAAACTTAAATACAATTACGAAAATTATGTCTATGATTGTCAGTAATGTCAATTTTTGCTCATTGGACAAATCAATAATGAATAAGCAACAGATCAATCCGATTTATCAACTCTTTAGGGGATAATCACCAATTGACATTTTCATTGATTTTTCTCTTGTCGTGGTACCATCATCCGTAATTGTTTCTTCAATTTCTGTATATTCGCATCAATTATGGAGTGGTGCTTGTTGATAGCGTTCGGGTAGCTCTAATCTAGACTTGGCCAATGAGTACCAGAATCTCCCGTAACTTTTTCTCATTCATCTTTGTATTGTTTATTATTGTATCATCAATGAAATTGATTAATTATTAAATTGTAAACAAAATATCACATATTCACAATAAATGCTGAAAATGTTGTCCATTACATTCTCAACATTTTAAAATGTTCTGACAATGCTTTGATCACTTTGTTTATATGTATGTAATGAATAATTTCATAATAACTTTGTTTGAATATTCGATATTTGCATTCATTTTGGAAGATGTTTTGAAATACCATCGATAACTATTTGTAAATTACTCAAAAAAGTAACTAAACTATTATAAGCTTGATGAATTCATTGTAACCTTAAACCAAATTTTTGAAAAAATTATGTTTTTAGAGTAAGTGACTTCATTAAAAAAACTTTATGATTCAGGTAAAGGGACATGATATATCATTTTGAAGCCTTTTTCATCATGTTGAGTACTTACTCAACTTTGAGTTTGTCCAACCTTACATCAAAATATTAACACTTCATGAATTGAGGGTAGGTAAGTAGGTAGGTCTAAAGTGAGTGGGTCAATTTGATCCTCCACCGCAACCCATAAGGGTTTATTGTGGCTCACACCTTTTCACACTCGACTAAATAAATTCATCTTCCTAACAAAGCCAATTAGTTTATATAGTGAGTGGTCTTTCAGGTCAGATGGTGAGAGTACGGATCTGCCGAACTCAAAGAACGTGATTCGGTCCCCAGCGGGGCAGGCACAAAGTATATGCTCTGCAGTTTCATCATTTTTCAGGCAGAGGCGACACACACTGTCTTCCGACAGTCCAAATCTCTGCATGTGATGATTCAAATGACAGTGACCTGTAAGAAGGCCTGTTCGACATCGTAGTTCATCCCTACTGTAGTCCAACAACTGTTTGGAATCAAGTTTCGAAGGGTGAATAAACGCCTTGGAGTGAGCCAATCCTGGAAGATTCTGCCAGAAGTGAGTCCATAACTCTTCTTGCCATCTAGTTGTTAGGTTTGTTTGGCAAAGCCCAAAGCGATGCCAATGACAGGTTCTGGTCCAATGAAGCCTCTTGCAGCACCCTCCTTTGCAAGAGAGTTAGCAGCTTCATTGCCTTCCAGGCCAGAATGGCCAGGAATCCAGACCAGAGACAATCTGTTTAGTCTTCCTATCGAGAAGAGTCTTTTTTGGCAGTTTGCTACCAATTGAGACGTTGCTCGGTGGGAGCCAAGAGCTTCCAACGCCGCTTGACTGTCCGAGAATGTGTTTATTGACTTGTGAATGAGGTTGGATGTATCCAATCTCTCCGCACACAATTCAATAGCGTAAATTCCCGCTTGAAATACAGTCGCATAAATTCCTAGGCAGGTAGATAATTCTGTCCTGGGTCTGTGACTGAAAACACCTGCATCTGATCCATCTGTGAACCAACAACTATTTGCTCTTAATATTTCTTTCTCCCGCAGGATCCAGTCCTCTATACCCAAGAATAGTACTTTATAAGGCGATTCGCAGTTGAGTGTTGGAGGCATAAAGTCAGAGGTCATTTCCAGAATGCTGTGACTTTCAATGTCAACCAACAGTCTGTTGCACTCTGCATTGAATTGATTTGTGCAACTGGCAATGTGCACAAGTCTGTATGCAGTCCATTTAGCCTCTCTTTCCAAAAAAATGTGGAGAGGAGGTAGATTTAGAAGGATTTTCATAGCCGCTGACGGTGTGGTACTGATGGCACCATTGATAGCCAGAGAAGCCTGTCTCTGTAAGCCAGAGTGCTTCGCTTGGGCGGTTTTCTGTAAAGCCTTCGGCCACCCAGCATTTGCACCATACGTGATCATTGGTCTGACAATCATGACCTAAATCCAATGGGTTTGTTTGGGACCTAAACCCCAAGTTTTACCACAAATCCTTCGACATGTCCATAGAGACAATCTGGCTTTGTGTAAAACTTTTCCAAGTAAGCGTTCCAGGTGAGTGTTTCATCAAGGACAATGCCAAGATATTTTACCTCCGTTCTAAATGGAATGAACACACCACTGAGCGAAAGTGGCGTTAGATCATCCAATTTCCTTCTCTTGGTGAAGGGGATTAACATAGTTTTGCTGGGGTTGACAGACATCTGCTCCCTCAGGCACCAACTGTGAACAACGTCCAAAGCGCTTTGGAGGATATTACAAGCTACCCTTCACGACGTGGACCTTGCCAACATGACAAGGTCATCTGCTTAAGCTTGCAGATCAACTTTTCTTCTGTCGAGGGCATCAAGCATACTATCCACCAGGAGCGACCACAGAAGGAGAGATAGTACCCCACCTTGAGGGCAGCCCCTGGTGACTCTGAACCTGATAGCCTCGCCTTGAAGAGTCGTAGTTGCAGTTCTGTTCACTAGCATGGCATAGATCCAGCCAGTTATGGTCGATTCTATACCGTTTCTAGTCAGAGACAAACCTATAGATTTAGGTAGTGCATTGTCAAATGCTCCTTCAATATCAAGAAATACAGCAACCGCAATTTGAGGGTACTGATGTACCTAAGTTCAATTTGGGCTATGTTTTGAGCCATATTTAGCACAAATAATTTTGTAGCTCGAAATCCGATAGATATAGGTATACGACATCATCGAAAAAAGTATTATGATGGAAGAGTGATTCCAAAAATGTCCTAATATACGGGTTGTTCTATTTAAAAAATAAAGTTGCTAGGACTCTTTGATTGAAGTGGCAACGCCGCAATGCTGAAAATACTCCTTATCGATTTAACAGATGAGGAAATGTAAGATGTGAAATTTTCAGGAGGATCATAAACTCCATATGAAGGTCCTAAACTAGCCGTGGAGGTACCAACATTTTTGGTACTGAACCAGTTCGGGAAAACGGTCCATGAAAAATATAAAGGGTGGCCCGGAACATATTGCTGGAAATACTTCCATGAAGGGAAAGCCGGAAACGAGAACTGAAACAGAAGTCCGTTCAAAATAATTAGTGGGCTGAAAGCCAGTTTTCACAAAAGAATCGTTATACCAAATAATAAGTTTTGTTGAGAATCATGTTTTGAATATTTCAATCGAAAATAAATATTTTATAGTCATTTAGGCTGATAAAACTACTAGAGGCCATAACGAGCGCACGACTAAAAGATCGCCTAGTGCGTTTCTCTCGAACGAACTTTTCTCATAGACTCTCAGTAAACTCCAAAGAACAACATAAAGAAAAATTTCCTGGAAAACAAAAACCCCTTTCCTCATAAATATAGACAATGGGTGGTAACGGCGCCAAACGAAACTTTCGGAACCATCACGGCATCCACATTCAGGTAAACTGGAAAAGTTCTTAGCACGATGGAAACTTATTTCTACAAAAACAAAACGAATGTTTGTCGTTATTTCCTTCCATCAGAATAAAATTGAATTTCATAACAATTTCTATCAACAGTCTCGCAGTATAGATTTCCTGAAGCAATGCACTCGGCTTTTCATAGCGTGAATTGCAAGTAATTCTAGAATCGGAGAGAAGGTAATTTCTGAAGTAAGAAGTGACATACAGTTTTCGTGAATATCAATTCAGCGAATCAATTATAGCAGGGGAGGCCTGAATGCTAAATTTGCAGTTACTAAAGCGTCATGGGGACCTATTGGATTGTGAAGATTGGATTCTAAAACGAAAAAAGGTTATATTGAGTTTTCTATTCAAGTGGGGGAAAAGTGTGAAGAAAATTTGAAAAATGTAAAAACAGTTACATGGAAATATTCGAGCGCTTCAGATATTATATTATTGTATACTTGCTTTGTTTTTATGATAATAGATAGATATTAATCTGACGATCAAATAGGGGGTTGGCTGCAGAAAGCGGTAAAAAAAAGTTATTCGAGCGTGTCAGACAATGAAAGGGAAAGTTCAGGGAACTCAAAACAGTGTTGGATTTGAATTACTGATGATTTGGACGTGACCTACCCCCATGCCTGATTTTTCAAAATGTTAAAAATGCCAATTTAAAATACCCGAGTGCGTTAGATGTTTCTACTGTGGGTTCAACCTGATGTCTGAGTCGCCCTAAATGATAATTTGACAATTATATGGAGGGATATTGGAACTCTGACAATTCGAAAGTTTTCGAATGAAATAATTTTTTTGTTCCTTCTGTTTATTACTGGATAGAATAAGAAAAATGTACATGCATACATATATAGAAATTATCATTTATATCAAAGTATATAACAAATATTATTAAAGAAAAATCATGTAATCTTCATCATCACTGGATTCGTTTTCAAAGTTGATTTCAACTTTTTCAATTTCCTCGTCATCTCGTGTTTCTATAAGCAAGAATGGTTATGGAACTTCACAATCTATCATTTATTTTATGATATAAGGGTATTAAAAAGGAAACGTACCTGAATTCGAAGTTTCTTAAAAAATGTCAGGTGTTATGACTATATCTTCGTATGCTTCAGGAAGTTGGTTTCTAACGAGCCAAGTGGGATCTAAATTTCCATCAAAATTTTTTCATCCGCAGTTTGTTGGTGATATCTCCATAACAATACAATTGTGCGCATTCCTCCATAAGCATGTGATGTATTCTGTTCGCCACCTGCTTGCTCTGATCGGCAAGGTGGCCAATTACAAGCGTGGTAATTACGTACATTAAATGAGAAGGAGTGAGACGTATCAGTTACTCTGAATGTTTTATTGAATATTTCCATCCTAGCACTGTTGACATGAGCTAGTTTCCTCAATTAGTACAAATGGCAGATGAAAGATTCCATGGTGAGGGATAAGTCTTCAAAATCATAAGCTTCACATTCCAAGTTTGCAAATGCTATTTGATAAGTTTCAGATCCCATAAAAATTTCTAATGGCCTTTTTAGCCATGTCTGTAAAAAGCTGGGTTGTAATCACATCCAGTGAGCGCATTCATATTTGGTAGTGCTTCTGAAACAAGTGGGCCTACTTGTGCATGGTTTCCATTTGAAAAAATCGTGTTTCATCAGTTTTCGCAATGTTATGTTTCAGGTGGAAATTTCGACCACCGTGTAAATTATTTTCGAAAATTTGATGTTCATGTTCATGACTAGATGCTTAAGGTGTGATTCTGTGAAATTTCATATTTTCAACTGTTACTGTCCATGAGTTATGCTTTTTTCGGAGTGGTGCTGTAACTGTCAAATTTTTCAGAAAAAAATTAATATCTCGAAAACCGATATGAGTATAGGCATTGTTATACAAAGTGGGCCTAAAATGTGCTGAGAAATTATTTTGTATGGTTCTCCATATATTTCTAACGAAACGCTCGTCGTGAAAGACCCTGTATTAGAGGTTCATATTTGGTAGGGGTATATTACACGGTGCAAGATTTCTCCAAAAATGATTTTCTAAGGTGCTCGGGTGACACGCAAAGCACCCGTCGTCACCGTATTTTTTCAATTTTGAATTCACTGACCCGTTATTTGGTGGAAATAAATAACACTTTTTATGATGATGATGATGATTACAAATTTTAACGATATTGAATTCAATTCCAATACGCATTTCACTACAACGGTAGCTTTCTAGTTGGAGAGGTGTATTTCCTATTCTCTTATTTTCACAATTTCTTCCTGATGAAGAGAAAGATGAAAACAAAAATCATTTTACAAAAGTCTAATATTATTCATGCCCTTACCTACTTGATATTTCCATTAGTAGTTAAAATCAATGGAAACGAAGTATTTCCAGGTGTTCAGATGAAATCGCGGACATTAAAGTTTTTTTGTCATCTTTAAAGAATTGCATTGGCGGTTGGTGTGTGAAAATGTTCATAACTCACCATGTTATTGATATTCTGAATATTTTTAAAGGAACCGGCACAATAATATTCTTATGAATGGACCCACACAATTATATTCTTGATCCCTTCTTTAGGTGATCATGCAGAGCCACTAAAATATAAATCTGACTTGATTTACAACTGAACGTGCCATCAGTCGGAATATCCTGTATTGCATTACTGCTCACAATGAAAAATGCCTTGTAGATTCAATTTCTGATGGATACAAAACAGATGAAGAAGAAATAAATATAAAGTAGATAGAAGACAAATCTAGAGGCTGACAGGTCAAGAATTCTCTTATATGATATCAGATATGACTATGAATCTCGATGAATATTGATGGCACCGATGACGTTGATTTTTTTCGATCTATATTCTCAATAATATTCATATAAACACCACCTTGAGTCAAGTGGTACACCAGAGTTGAATACAGATGTGAAGTCGATTACTACAAGACTAGTGGCTAATCAGTACCACAATATGATTTCTGGCTTTGATAGCAACTATATAAATGCCTTTACTAGTGCAGCAGACATCTTCAGTGATATACACGTTGATTTAGTTACAGGACGAAAGAAAACCTCGATGTCACGGCAACAACTGACTAGTGAACTTTATGTTGATTCATATTCATTCTAATAGGAGGGAAATGTTGTACACTCACTATTTGTCTGCAATTGTGATAGTTACTTTTGATTGATTCGTATCATTGGAAGATGTGGCTGCCATTATGAAGTCGATTGAGGTTGTATTCTAGTCAATTTCTGGTTTTCTTGAGTACTGAACACCGTGTTCTGCGATTTTCTGCCCATATTGTTGGAAAACTCATACATCTCGATAGCTTTCCTACGAAGTCGTATATGGTGATGCGTTGTGTTGGACTGAACAACAGTTCTCGTTTTACACGCTTCATATTAGCTTCACCTGTATGTGTGTATGTATGCTTGTTTGTTTGTAACTCTCAAGCTCGGGATGTGTATTTGACAGAATTATCGACATTATTGCTTGATCTATTCGCGGCAGATGGCGCTGTATGTAACCTCCTTGATATAATTCGAACTCACTTTACTCATTTGAAAAAACTATTTTTTCATCAACACGCGCGCCTCCTGCCTTATTTGTAACCCTCCTTTGCACGCCTGCTGCCTTAGGCTCGGTAGTTGACTTTCAGGCTCCCTCTCCGAAATCGGAAAATATCAATGGTCATTTTCCTAAACAAGATATGATCCCATGGTTTAGATAAAATAAATATAGTTCAAGAAGACTAAAAAACACGCTTTCATAGCATACGAAACTAAAAAAAGTAAAAATAAATATAGTTTGAAAATCTAGACACATTGAAAAACTGTTAGAGGAAAGTCGCCTGATATGAAGGTAGTGCCTAATATGGGGTAGTTCAATTTCAAGCAAGTACTTGTTCCGACACCCATTGTGAACATTAAAAACTAACCACCGACTTCCTAGAAAGCGCCCATTTACGTTTTGGAGCAAACTCGTGTTGCGTTTCGACGATTTAATTCATGGTAATTTTGTGTATGAATAAAAAATTCAGGTGACTGTTGCGTTTTAGATATTTAAGGAAACTTAAAGGTAAGTTTTTGAAAACTTAATAATATCTTTCAATACAGAATTTGGCGAAGCTTATGAAAATGGTTTTGGTTTTTTAAGAAAACATCACAGTTCTTTCACAAACATTTCCCTTTCAAAAATCTAATTTGCTCGTAATATGGGGTACCCCATATTAGGGGCTGTGTACTTTTCCGTATAAAACGATTTTCCTATAAAAACATTTTCTTTCAGATGCCTGAAAAACGAAAAGTTTGGAACAAGGAATCAATGATTTCAGCAATTTTAGCTGTTCGGCAAGGCGAAATAGGCTACAAGAAGAGTGCGAAGCCCCGCGGTATACCTCAAACGATATTGGAAAGGTATGTACATTGATGGGAGCGCCTGAAGACATTGTGAATTTTTCGTTAGGACAAAAGATAGTCTTTCCAAAAGAAATGAGGTCAATGCTCTCAAATCACTGCTTAGAAATGGAAATATTTTTTTTTGGAATTACTCGAAAAGACGTGTGCAGATTGGCATACAGCTTATGCAAGGCTAATAATATTAAAAATCCAGTTAGCGTAGCAAAAGAAAGTGCTGGAAAGAAATGGTTTTCTGGGTTTATTGCAAGGCACAAAGAATTGTCATTGAGAACGACCCAAGGAATATCATATGCGCGCATTAAATCATTTGCCAGAGAAAATATTGCAGCATTTGTACAAAAATAAATCAAAATCCAGCCAGGATCTTCATCTGTGATGAAACTGGCCTAACCATAGTCCAACACAAGCATATTGAAGTTGTGGGAAGAAAACGAAAAATACACAAATTGGTGTAATTACATCAGCCGAGCGCGGATCTTTGTTGACCACAGTTATGTGTTTCAGTGCAACAGGCCAATATATACTGCCCCTGTCAAGTTTTCCACGTAAAAATATGAAAATGAAGCTTATGAATGGCACCCGACCCAGGTCACATATGCGTGTCACATATCTGGTTGGATCCAACAAGATATATTTGTACAATGGCTTCGTCATTTTATTGATATAACTGAGCCCAGCGTTGACGATCCTGTGGTGTTATTCCTGGATGGTCATTACCCTCATACAAAAAATTTGGAAGTCATGATTGTGGCGCGAGAAACCCATGTTAACTATATGCAGAGCAACCACCATGGATACAGCTATAAACGGGTTTAGAAAAACTGGAATGTTTCCTCCTGATAGGAACGCATTCAAAGAATATGATTTTGTGGCAGAAATGCAAGGAGCTGTTAATGAAGAAAGAATAGAAACAGAAACAATGGATGAAGAAAAAGTAGAGGAAGACACAGTAGAGGAAGAACAATTAGATAAAAACGAGTCAAAAAAAATCCCTGAAAGACATACCTCCGTTTTTTTATTATGGTGTTTTGAAAAAAACTTCCCCATATTAGGAGACTTTCCTCTTCCAGATTATTTTCGGACGTATAAATTTGTATTTATTTCGGTTCAGGTAGGTACATCATTGCTGGTAATAATTCGCTAATTCGTGAAGTAATGAGCTCTGGCAGGTAATTCAACTATTAGTCATACCACAAACAATTGATGAGAGCTCTCGTAATGGAGCAAAAGATAGAGACAGTATTCCACATTTGCCACATGCGAATATGGAACGGTAACATGAATAAAAATAATTCATCACTTAAAATATTTTTCTCAGTTTACTAAAAAATTAACAAAAGTAAATCGAAAGAGGATCTGCTGAAAGCTCAGCTGAAAAGTTCACCCCGAAAAGGAACTGCATATCATGAACGACTGGAAAGTACAACGAGTCAGTAACTTGTCGTATTTTCTCCACAATTTGAATTTCTGAACTTGATTTTCTTCATATAGGTGACGTTTATAATCCTTCTTCGTTTTCGGGACCCATGAATATTCACTTGTGAAAAATACATCGATTGGAAACAGGTACTTTTCCTTTGATACACATAAAAAAAATGAAATAACCAGATGTCACATTT
>NW_019292047.1:0-32497 GCF_000500325.1 Leptinotarsa decemlineata
ATTCCAAACATATGGGCTGATTCAGAGGAAACAGAAATAATGCTAAGTACCACAATAGCTACTGAACTGAGTCGAATTAATTCAACAAGTACATTATTTCCATGAAGACAACCTTTCGTAGGACTCATATTTCGTTTCACGAAACGAGTTTTACTGGTTTCGAAGTTTTGCCTCTCATCAGTGTAAGGTAGGTCTTATATAGATATTACTGAATAGAGCATGCGACATTCTTACATAACCGAAATAATTTTCTATTCTCTGTTTTAAAATCTGTTTTTCCGTTAACCAGCTGTTGCACCCCTACGAACGACAACCCTCAGAAGTTGAAATTTGTGCGAGCTGAGGATTAACGAGGCCTTACCTTTTAACGTGTGATTCCTAACACACAATCATTGAATCCTCAGTTATTCAATTGCAATGAAGAATAGCAAGTGATTTCTATCGCAATAAAGAATTATACTCTATAAATTGACCACCTACATACCGGGTTTTTTGAGGTGTTAATCAAATACATTGGGGGGAGTTTATTCACCGGAATGACTGTCATGCTTTCACTACCCAACTATTTCAAGCGCACCATCAGGTACCATTTGTGGTACCATGTGTGGTCTATTTTCCGCGTTCATTATTGAGCTTAGTAGGGAACGTGAGAGTATCGATTGTTGGGGCATGTCAAGCGTGACCAAGATACCACAAAACATTGGCAACATGCGCACATGTTCCTAAAGTCCTGGCACCGATTTTGCAAGTACAATAATATCCTAATATGGGCTCGTTTGGTTCATCAGGTTCTTCTCCATCATCATATTTGATCCACAGTTGATACTCTCTCATCCTGTATATACGAAGGTGTAAGTTCAACCTTGTATATACCTACGGTCAAATCTCTTAGATAATTTATTGTGAGGAGAGGGAAGTTTGGAATCAGGTTTCCTTTTATATGGACCCATTGACCATTTCTCAGATTACTATTCTCTACATCCACTCGAGCCTGGACATTTATTACCTCTTGTAATGCTTGTGCCAGATCAGCATTGGCATCTCTCATCGGGGAGAAAGCTGTTGATGAGTCCACCGATTTGATATAGATCGCTAAGATTGTGAAGGTATGTCATTTCGATCGTTTTAGCAAAAAACTTGAACATCACTAATCGAGATTTATTTGATTTGTCAGTGGAAAGCTGTTGTTGTCGTCGTGGAACAATCGCGGGCATTTCATATTGTATGCCAAGATTTTTCAGTAAGGGTATGACATCTTGATAACTCCGATATACAACAAAAATGTCACCTTCATTAAACCATCCCTTCATGTCTTCTGAGTTTCTTTCAAACTGATTCTCCAAAATTCATCCGTCATTGTTGCAAGCTTCTGAGAAAAAGGGTCCGTGAATACTCAGTATATATCCATCTGAGGCTACAATCAACACTGGTTTTACCAGATGATGTCCCTGGTATCGGCAGAAAGATTGGCGCAGTAACCTGAAATTACAATTTTAATATATGGCGACGTATGAACCATCGCGTCGATGTAAACGATGGTCTTCAGATTTTCTGGGTCAGGTTATATGAAACAATGGCAAACTCACTCACACACATATAATTCCCTATCGATGGCTGCAAAGCCGATATGAGATGGAACGAATCTTTGCTTTACTTTTGAAATTTATTCCATCAGTTCGGACTTTCATTGTCTAATATAATACGAAATGCCTTGACTTTTTCACAAAAGATGATGTTTTTCCTTGCAGTGTTTTAATTATTGGTAGTAAAAATCTGGACAAGTTCTGAGTGGCTGAATCTCTGGAGCTAATGTTTGGTCGGAGCGGAACATCCTTTTTGTGGATTTTGGGTAGTCCATACAAGTGAGGAGGCTTACTGTGGTGGGATGTTAGCGATGATCTCTCTTTTTCCTTATTAGACAATGGAAGTCCGAACTGATGAAATACTGTTGGCTTGACTAGAGGGATAATGTTATATTACCTTCAAGAAATCATCCGATAGACCCTGTCGCAATTTACAGAGGAATGTCACGAGGTCTTATTTCGTTATATATCTACAACCATCTCTCTGTGGAACCATATCAGAACATAAATGAACTACAAAATTGTTCTTTGGTTATAGGAGACATCCTCACTGAAATTGTGCACATCTTGATAGCTGGAGTATTCAATAGCCACAAAACGAAGCCCTTGAAGGAAAAGAGATATTTATAAACTGGATTCCTGTTAATAGAAATGGAAAAATAAAACCGTTATCATTGAGATGATTTCTGCATGCCTTCACGTTATCCGGGATGAATATATTCCGATGGACGAAAACATTGGCCCTGCATTTATTGGATACAGTTTACTGATCAGCGGCGACATTGCAATGTTTGTGTCAAAACATTGAGTCTCATACAAGTTAGATCAATCGTCAAGTCCTTTATTTCATTCATAATAGATCGATTACAGTTTAAACATTTTCTTGTTTCTTCTCCTGGGATGAGAGGGGGGGCCACCTTGTGCATTCCGCCTAGAAATGGCTATTTGACACTTTTCCAAATGTTATTCTTCATGAAGAATATATGACATTCGACTTGCATTCGATCGGTTATCGCATACAAAGCAATTTACTTGATTTTGATAGGCCATGATGCCCTGGGAATATTCCAATATGGGATACAACTGAAGATAATGATTATCTCACCTTATCTAACTTCGAAGAGCAGAAAATGAAAGGAAATAGGTAATTGATGACCAAAACATCAAACGATTCTCTAATAATTAGCAAATACTAACATTTCATCATGAACTGCTTCATTTTGGAAATGAAATAATACAGTTACTTGCATAGAAAAGTAGCAGTCCTTGATGAAAAACTCACCTAGAACGCTCACTTGGAAAGAGTTTTACACAAAATTAGACTGTCTCTATGGACATGTCGAAGGATGTGTGGTAAAACTTGGGGTTTAGGTTCCAAACAAATCCATTAGATTTATGTGATGATTATCAGACCAATTATCACTTATAGTGCAATTGCCTGTTGGCCGAAGGTTTTACAGAAAACGGCCCAGGCGCACAGAGACAGGCTTGTCTGCCCTTCAGTGGTGCCATCAGTACCACACCGTCAGCGGCCATGTAGACCCCTCTAGATTGCCAATTGCACAAATCAATTCAATGCAGAGTGCCACAGACTGTTCTGAAAATGACCTCTGACTTTATGCCTACAACTATCAACTACTAACTACTAACTAACTCGAGTTGACAGAACGGGATCTTCCGGGAGAAGGAAATATCAAGAGCAGATGGATCAAAAGAACCTTCATAATTTTAACTGCACCAATATCGAGTTTCAACACTTAAATCGCGATCAGTTTCTGAACTGAACATACTATTCGTCACCGTAAGATGACTTCAGATTTGATTTTATGACTCTTCAGCCAATCATAAAACTTGGTTAGTAGAAATTATCCAATACGAACTACCAATTCTTCAGTTCACGTGGACTAGTTGACAAGGGCTTCATTTATCTGTATTGGTGTTTTTGGCCTTTGAGAACGCCGACACCTTAAGTATGCACAATACTTATACTTTGATTATACATAGCACTCAACAATAAAGATCAGGTAATGATACCTTGAAGAATAAGAACACCATCTTGGCCTTTTCGCGGGACGTCATGAATGCCGTTGATTTTCCCCGAACATTAGTTATACATTCGAAGAGATTTTCGCCAACAGAAAAATTTAGATAAAATTAATTGTTTTTTTTCTGCAGATAATGCAGTCACTGGTCGTTATAATCCCTATTAGTATGAGAGCCCACGACCAAAATTTTTGTCTCATAGCAATACAGCCACAGCCGCATCAAATTAATAGATTTGATTATTTCGAACTCGAAAATACCAATTTTAGTTATTATTCGCGTAACGTTCGACCGGACTGAATTTTCAAAAATGTAACAAATTTTACCGAAATGTATCATATCAATCTGTCTGATTTTCTGACTGTAGTTAAATAATAGCTTTAAGACACCAAAAACATATTTTTCAGAAGTCAGTAGTGGAGTGCGAACCCAAAAAATCATTTAGAAAAGTTAAGAAACACAAAAAAAATTATGATAGCAATCCGTCTGAAGATGTTCTTTACGAGTAAATTAGGGTTAGTTGATGTGGAAAAAAATTGTTTTCAGAAGGAAATTTGGATGCATCAAATTCTGAGACCATTCTGAATATGTTTGGGAATTTTATCGATCGGTAACAGCAATCTTTCTGAAAATTGTTAAACGTGCACCTCCATTATCAGAAAACTTTTCGATACCTCAAAATTATTCAAAAATCGTATTCAGGCATATTGGAGTATATGTTACAAGCAAATGGATAAATTGCGACCCTGAAATCGTAAAACTGAAGTTGAATGACTAAAATAAATGGCACACAAGGAAACTGGGATGAACTAGAAATATAACGGTTTATTTAAAGTTATAAAATGTTAACGTATTCAATCACTGTCTGTATCGGAATCATCATCACCGAAATCACTCTCGAGATCACTTGTGAGATCTTCAATGTCGTCCCCTATAAAATAAATATCATTATTAAAAATCACAAACTTAATTATTGTGGAAATAACATGTGGAAATAACCGCATCATAAGAAGCGCTCAGCCATCGGCCAAGCGACTCCAAAACGTTCTTTTCTCTTTTGGGAGTGCATGCGACATCTAAAATTTCTGAAAAGAGTTTTTTTGTAATCGTGGCATATATACGAACGGTTCAAAAAAATGTATCCGGATTGCTATAATACAGGTCGGCTAATACAGGTCGGCAATTTCAAAAATTTGCTTCAGGTATGTACTACGCGCAAAATGTCTGAAAACCATCTTATTCGTCATAAAATTATAAAATCTATGTACATTTAAATTATCAGACATATTGCTATGATACCGACTACCTTTTTTTGGACACAGCAGAAATAGCCTCGCACGCAATTGCTACACTTTTGACACTTGTGAGTGGAGAGTTTTATGTTCTCTTTTATGAAGAGATGAGAACTGAATAGCAACTTTGAGGTGGTAAACAACATTCTGTTTCCAAAAAACCGTTCAATCCTAAAATGTAATCCTGAAATTAAAGTCTCCACTCAAATATAACTCGTATATACATATATTTTGCATAAACTGACATCAACTTTTTTAGGAATCCGTGATGACTCCCGATTTCTTTTCACAATTGGAATTTTGTTCATGTGTTTTGGTACAACTCTCCTGCATGTGTTGGTTCGGAAATGAAATAAAAGATGCTGTAAGTATAAAAAACAGTATGCAGATGTGGATGAAAATGAAAAAATATCTTGATGATATCACACAAACCGATCATAAATCGAAATAATGTATTCTCGGATATAAGCTTGTTGGTTTTTTACTTTTCCATTCACAAAAAATGAGAAGCCTACGGAGTTTCGAAAGGATACTTCTGTTTTTTTTTTGAAATGGAGAAAATATTGAAATTTGTTTTCTGAATTCTATCTTACGGTTGCGACACGAATCGATGGCTGATTTTTCATTTCTCACTTTATACGCTGCTTCCCCTGCTTCATTCACTCTTCTGCATAGTCCGCGACGATGAGCGAAAATAAATTGAAATATTTCTGTTGAAGGCAGTCGCTCGAGAGGAACATGAACTTGGTTCCAGTTCCAGTAATGAGGTTATGAGGTTGGGCAGAAGACCTACGTCGTAAGTCGCAAAGATTACTTTACTTCTGCGGTAACCCATGCATGGGGTCTTCTTGAACAACATATCTAGTGGGCTACAGTTGGAAACTGAAGAGTTCATTATGGTCTGCCATCAACAAAACGATCAACAATAAGATAGAAAGAAGCCCTTTCAGAGTTTCTTTAAAGAAACCCTTTCAAGGCTTCTTGTTATTGATGAGATGCCGGTTTTGCCCTATGCTCTGGGGGAATGATAATTGTCAAATTTATTGGAATTAGAAAATGGAAGAAGGGACGAATAAAATATCGAGATTTTCTCTTCGAACACTGCAGATTCACGGCCATCGAAGTAAGAATATGTCGTAGCGGAGTTTTCAGTACCAAGTGAAACGAATATTTTCTGAAAAGAAGATGAAAAATGATGAAATATAGAGATGTTCTGTTCAAAGTTCGCAAACCCTATCCAGTTCAGTTTGTTAAGATGGGTATTCTAATTATTGGAGTCCTTGGTGGAATTATGCCCTCTCCACTCTCGAATTTCGAGATCATGCCTGGCCAGACAAATAATTTCCCTCCTCCTCAATCTTCCGAACTCTCTAACAATGCTGTGTTGAAGGTCCTCAATATTTTAATATTCTTTCTGGCCTTTATTCTTACTCCATAAGAATGTATCCATAACACTTAAGTCTGGAAACCTTGCTATCCATTCATCATACAAATAGTCTTCGAAAATCTACATTAAAAACTGGTGATAGGTTTCTCCATTCTGAATCCAGTCAAATAAATGAGGACCCAAAATTCTATATTTTTAAATTCCTGCCCACACGTTAATACTGAATCGCACTTGAAGTCGAATTTTTCGGAACTGCCTGGGGTTGTTTATGCTCCAAATACGTTCGTTATTTCGGTTGAATATACCACAATTCGTAAAAGTGCTTTCATCTGTCCAAATAACATTTTCCAGGAAAACAGGAAAATCAGGTCTTCTTATTAGCCAATTACAAAATTCTAATCGCCTTTCGAGATCACCTGAATGCAAGTTTTGAGATATGTGTATTTTATAACATTTTAAACCGCTCATTTTGAGATGTCTTCAAGCACTTGTATGACAAATATTCATTTCAGAAGAAATTTGACGTGTAGATATCCCCGGGTTCATGTTGATCTGCAAATTATAAATTTTTATTGAAAAGGACACAATATCTAACTTACCTCATACATACCTCATTTATCAAATTTTCTTTAGTGTCCTGGTCCATTCTGTCTCCGTATTTTTTCCTCGGCTTTTCAAATGAACCAAACTCGGTAAGATTTTGATCCAATAACTTGAACATAGTTCGATGTGGTTGTCGTCTTTCGGGATACAAGTTTAAATACATTTCCGATGTCCTAACACTGTTTCTATCGTATTTGTAATAAATTTGTATCATATCTCTTTTTTCTTCATTCGTGAAAGCCATTTTTCGCCAAAAATTCAATGACTTGTACAATATCAAAATGTCATTGAGTGTAACAAATTGAAAGTCGAATTTAGGAATATCAAAATTAAAGCCTATTTTGATAAGAATTTTTTTTCAATGTCTCCAATTTTTCGAAAGAGAATGATGTATCATTGAAAAGGTCAAATCTGGTTCTATTCAAAACAGAAAGAATCCATGTCGAAGACAAAACGTCGGATAGCAAATCTGAAAACACCATTATGTAGCAGGGAAAAAGTGGCAACGTAGAAGTGCAATTTATTTTCGAACCCTTCGAAAAATGAAGCTAGAAAAAAAATAAAAACCATTTTCCGAAATTTCTGTTATTTCCGGATATCTCCGGATACACTCGAATTTCAGAACTTTCTCAACGGCATAGTGTTAGTTAGGTGCAACTTTGCTCCAATTTAACCATCTTCGTATCTCTCATAGTTTCCGAGATCCCAATGGTGAGAATCGAATTTGAAACACCCTGTATAGAGATGCCTCATATCTTGATGATGCTAACTTGGTTAGCGAACGCGAGATACGGAACGAAATGTAGTATTTTTGGTTAGGGAAAAGCGCTCTCAATAGATTTGAACTATTGTCAGTATTGTGTGTGTTATTTATGGATTTTCAAATTCTTTCCACAATTTTATGTACCGAGCGTTTTCAAATTTTGGGTGAAACTGAAAACATAGTCAGATTCAAACGAATGAACAGAAAACTTGATTTGAAATTTTTCAACAACAATTGTTTCTGAGATGTTGAAACTTCATATTTTTCAAAGTAATTGAAATCAATTTTTCACAGGGCGAAGCGATAATCTTTTCACTCTACGAAATGGACTGGTTCAGTTGTAGTCCGAGATTCAAAAAGTCTATGATACTAACCATGATTCGAATGCAACGACCTATTTATTTATCAATTGGAAAGTTCAGTCCATTGACATTGGCTACACTGGTGACGGTAAGTTACAGAAAATAGATACTACCATCTCGTGACCATGGCAGAGACGATGATCTTCTTCCCTAGTGTTCTGATGATGTATTCATGTTGGATGTTTCCGAAAGAACTCTGTATGTTGATTGAAACACAGTTTCGTTGTTTTTCCAGCCTTCTCAAGGTCTTTACTGATTCACGAGAGAGAATTAAGTTGTCTATTTAGTTTGATACACTGACTCATTTGAAGCGGTTTATCTTCTGGAACTTACTGTTCTTCTATCGAAATTCATTATAATCTATTATTTTTATAGGACAGTGAGTCTATAACAGCTTTGAATTGCCCATTGAAATTTTCCTGTCTATGTGACGACATAACTTACATGGAACACTGTCATCCCCAATGGTGGACATCCTATGTTTCGAAATAAGGTACTTTTCCCATGTCCTCTTCAGCACCGACCTGGATAACATTAGATATAGCACTCGATTCATCCATAAAATTACAACTCTTTGTCACGAATGAGTTGAATTTACTCATGTCATCGATGACTACGTAATGATATTCATTCGCTTATTTGATTTGATCCGATCCCAGTCAAAGGAATATTCTTCAAATTGAAAGGGGCAAATTTTCCCACATTTCTTTGTATGCAGATAGAGAAGTAAAAAGCCAAAACTTTTCTTTCCTCAACTTGTAATTATTTGAGTTATCTGTGAATGTGAAGTCGGAAATCCTGGTGTATAGGCTTTCATGGCCGGTGTCTGATGTCCAAAGTTTCCGGATTCATTAGCCGTGGTCTGCAGGTTTTTAAACCTAATGTTTCGTCTGCTACTGCAGCATATATTATCAAAGGCGATGCGGCAATGTTCGAAGTGATCTACTTTGTTGCGATGTGGTCAAACTGAAAATGGTCCTGGTGTACTCGTACTTATAATGGAACTAGGTGTCGGAGGGCTGACTGCTTCTATATCTTGTGATGCACTCTTTGGTGCAGTAATGAATATTACTGGAGTTTTCTCCCAACACCAAAACGTTATTTTAACATCGAGACATGTGTTTCGAAAACCAAGTGATCCTCTTCTAGAGGAAGATTAAACTCATCATACTTACAAAGTTATCCTTATTTAAACCATAGATACATGTTCTAGGTATCTGTGTCTCAAGTGCCTTAAATTGATTTCACAATATTGCCTTATCTACTAGTCTTAAAAATTAAATTTTGAAATGTGTAATCATGTAATAGTCAGGTTAATCTAATGATTAAAATATTATAAGCTATTTGAAATTGATTTGAGGAAGAAGAAGTTTAGGTTATAAATGAATGAAATCTCGACTTTAGAAAAGAACAAAAACTGAGATAAATATAGAATATTCACGTTGAGAAGAGAATGACGTCATTTTTGATAATTTTGTATATCCAACATAACTTTGAAATTCCCAATGAAATGCGTTCAATAGCGATGAAACTAGTAACATTTCATTTTGTGAGTTGTGACTGATAGTAAAATTTCAGATATTGCCTAATCGAAAAACACTCGAAAACTGTCGGTCTTTCTTTTTTTTCAGAACTGATAATTTTTTTTGATAAGACCTGCGTATATTCAATATGCTTAAAGCATAGTCGAAACAGCCTCAACAAATGTTTGAAGGTGATTGACAATGTTTCGTGATGAATTTCACTAGTTCGGACTTCCATTGTCTACTATATAAAATGATTTGAAATCCCTGAANCAAACGCACGGAGTCAACAACAGGAACCAACCGCACATTTGTTGTTCCAGTTAGAAGACCTAGAATTCCCAGGCTACATCTAACATGACCACGTAGGCAGCTATAGCTACCTGTGTGACATCCGGGTCCAGGATATAAATACAGAGAGATATTTTATCGAATGTGTTCGATACAAATCAACTCCTTTACAATATACAAAACTTATAAGTATTCATCGAACATATGATACACATATGTAGTAAGAGAGAGAAAAAAAATGAAAGGAATAGAAGAGGGGTAATTCATAATTCTTGACTTGAATGAATTTGACTTGACTTGAATGGCTTGAATTTTGCAATCTATGCGAGATTTTAGTTGCACGATAGCTGTTTTTCATATAGCCAGTTACGAGCCTGAAGCTTGAAAAGTGGTAGTTTTAATTTTTTTAGATGTGTGGGAAGACTTTTGTTATGAGTGTAAATAGAAAAACTGAACGAATTCGTGAACAGTGCTGTGCTGTGGTGGGGGTCCGTTATTGTATTTTTGTGTCGGATATTCACTTTATGTTCATTTTCACGAAATCGAACTTTATCATAAAAATACTGCGGTGATTTGTTGATGATTATATTGTAAAATACGGTTAGAGATTGCAATAAGAAACGATTCATTATTGACAGCCATTGCGACTGAGAAAGCTCATGAGAGATATGCTGGTACTTATTGATGCTATAGATGTAGCGTAAACAGGAATTTTGGACATTTTGTGTCCTGCATAAATCTAGACTATCCGAACAGGGATAATATACAGGTGAGCAGTAGGTGAACTGTGAAAGGATGAGAATCTGGCATAAATTGATTTTTGTCTGAGTATTTAGGTATTCTCGGTAAGGGTAAATGAATCGTAAGTTCGCGTAAGTCCTCTGGATATATAATGAAACTTGCTTTTTGAACCTGAAATTATTATCCAACATTAGGATTGAGTTGCAGTTCGTGTTTCACAGAAGAATCATAAATGTTTTGAAGTTTAGTATTGATGTCAGCAACAGATTCATTCAGCAATTCTGGTTTAAACGATACATACAGTTGGGTATCATCAGCGTAAGCATGATCCTCACCGAGATTGATCTTAGTCAGTATGTTTGAGGTATATAACATCTGTAACATGATTGACACGTCATCTGTATCTGACATATAACTGGTTAACTGAATTTGGGTTTAACTCACAGTTATTATTATGTAATTTTTAGTAATATTCATCTTTTTATTTTATAGCCTTCTCAAGCTTAGAATTATGCTTTTAATATATTACTACATTTTATTAGCCTATTTTGGTGTTCATGTTATGTCAGTAAGTATTATGTAATTTTCAGTATTATTTATCTTTTTTTCATAGCCTCCTTCAGCTTAACATTATATTATATGCATGCAGATATTGACAGCAGTTATGTGAGTTCTGCTCCTTATATATTTTTACGCAAATATAGGCTATCCAGAGGCGGAGGGGTAGGTATTTTTCTGAGAAATACATTGCCATAATAATACCATCTACTCCAGTTGCATTAGTTTTCAAGCAATTTACTGCATCTACAACGTCTTCTTCATATACAAGGTGAAATTCAAAATTATTTCCGTTCAGATTCGGGGATAAGTTGTTATTAATAAATTCAATAAGTTTTGTTCTCATTATTGAAATATGGGACACTATTTACAAAATGGGAGTTGATCTGATTGGCGTCATTTAAATTTTCTGGGATTGCAATGTAAGGTTTTCTGCTTGTAACATTCAGGTTTCTTAGCTCTCTCCATAGTTGCTTCTGGTCTTTATTGGCACAAACACGGTTAAAATAAACTTTTTTTCATGATTTATAGAAGTGCTGGTGATGTTTCGGAGATTTTTATAATGACAAAAATTATCCTCTGATTTAGTTTGCTTGTATTTCAGTTTGGCTTTGTCTCTGAGATTCATTAATTTTCTGAGATTATTGTTCAACCATGGAGAAGGTGCTTTCGTTAATTTCAATAACCGTATTGGGGCATGACGATCAATTAGTGTTAGGATAGATTCATTGAGTATTTTCAATTTTCCATCTACATTTTTAGTATAGTATATTCTATGTGAATTCATTTTCTCTAGTTCGGAGCACTATCATGCTAATGATACACAAATAAATTTGTCATTCAAACCTGCAGAATACTCTTAGTGCTTAGTGCTATTAGTGCTTTGAATTTTGATCAATATAATCTTAAGCAATTTTCTAATTATCATTGCCTAAAACTGAATTCAAATAAAGCTGTTGAAATCATTTTTGGTATGAATAATGCAAGAAAAAAATGTATTGCGAACTACTTTGATAGCATTCAGATTCGAGGGGGTTCTTTCGCACTTTCTAATGAAGTTAAGAATCTGGGTTCGTGGATTGACCAAGATATGCTCAGAACTAAGAAAAATCTACGCTTAACAGTAGGATTTGTGACTGGCCACTGTCGACTGAAAAAACACCTCCATAATATGGGGCTATTCGACACACCTCTATGTAGGATGTGTGAACAGGAAGATGAAACTGTCAGGCATGTCCTATGGGAATATCCGGAATTATCGTAAATAAGAGAGTGTGTGTTCGGCGAGTCTTGGCCTACACCTACCAATATAAAAGAGATGTCTCCTAGAGACCTGCCCACCTTCTGGAAAGGACAGAATGGACGATGACCTAGGAGTACGACTCTTTGGGAGGATGTACATAGTCTTAATTGAAATTAAGTACATCAGTACTCTCAAATCATGAAAAGTTGATATTTTGATGATAGTTTGGACAAACTCGAAATATTCAAATAACACCAAGAAATCGACTCCACATCATACAGGGCGTGCTAAAATTACTATTATTTCCATTGTGCATAAAAGTAGTCAAAAGTTCATTTTTTCAAATGAAATCGAGTTGACAGAACGGGATCTTCCGGGAGAAGGAAATATCAAGAGCAGATGGATCAAAAGAACCTTCCGGTTCTGGTGCAGGTGTTTTCAGTCGCAGACCCAGGATAGATATATAAATCTGCCTAGGAACATATGTGACAGTATTTGAAGCGGAAATTTATGCTATTGAATTGTGTGCGGAGAGTATAGAAAAATCCAACCTCATGCACAAATCAATAAAAATATTCTCGGACAGGTCAAGCGACGTTGAAAGCTCTTGACTCCTACCAAGCAATATCTAAATTGGTAGCAAATTGCCAAAAACGACTCTCCTCGATAGGAAGACTTAACGGGATTGTCTCTTGTCTGGATTCCTGGCCATACTAATCTGGAAGGTAATGAGGTTGCTGACTCCCTTGCATAGGAGGGTGCTGTAAGACAGTGTGTGTCACATCTGTTTGGAAAATGATGGAACAGCAGAGCACATACTTTGTGCCTGCCCCGATGGGGACCGAATCAAGTTTTGAGAGTTCGGCAGAGCCGTTCTCTTAGCATCTGACCTGAAAGACCTCTCACCAAACAAACTAATCGGCTTCGTTAAGAATCTGGGTTTATCATATCAATCTGTCTGATTTTCTGACTGTAGTTAAATAATAACTCTAGGATACCAAAAACATATTTTTCAGAAGTCAGTAGTGTAGTGCGAATCCAAAAAATCGTTTAGAAAAATTAAGAATGAGACAAAAAAAATGATGATAGCAATCCGTCTTAAAATGTTCTTTACGAGTAAATTAGGGTTATTTGATGTAAAAAAATGTTTTCAGAAGGAAATTTTAATGCATCAAATTTTGAGACCATTCTAAATATGTTAGGGAATTTTACCGATCGGTAACATAGCAATCTTTCTAAAAATTGTTGAACGGGATGAAATGAATTATCCAGACATAAAAAAAAATATCAGAAGAATTCAGTGTAGCACCTCCTTCATTAGAAAACTTTTCAATAGCTCAAAATTATTCAAAAATCGTATTCTGACATATTGGAATTTATGTAACCAATGTAGCCATTGGATAATTTGCGACCCTGAATTTGTTAGATGATGATGAAGAGAGAACTCACCTGAAATCGTAAAACTGAACTTGAAGGACTGAAATAAATGGCTCACAAGGAAACTGGGATGAAGTAGAAAAATAACGGTTTATGCAAAGTTATGAAATAACGTATCTGATTACTGTCGGTATCGGAATCATCATCATCGAAATCCTCTCGAAGTCACTTGTGAGATCTGCAATGCTAACTTGTGACGTCATTCTCTTCTTAACGTGAACAACCTATATTAGTACACCAAACAACATAAATACGCTTTATGCAGCCGTGATATCTAGTCATCGGGGCTATGTTTCTCTAAAGTCAATTTTTCTGGCATGCTTTGGCAAAATTTAATTAATATTTTTGATATAATTTCACACCAAGAAATGAAATGTCGATGGTAATGGGATGTGATTTGAAGCATACAATTTTCTATTTGATATCAACAATCTTCTGAAACTCATGAATGATGAAATTTCATGAACATGAACAGAACAGAATTGAAGATCAGAAACACCGATTAGGACGCTACCTTAGGGTTTCGCAATGGAAAATTGAAATGAAGGAGTGTAGGTATCAAAAATATTGATATGCTGAGGTTTCTATATGAGGTGCCTACCAAGTAGAAATTTGGCATAACAAAGTTAGTTTTTTAAATAAAATGTATTAATCTTCAAGTTTCGTCTTCAGAAAAGTACTTTTGAAATACATGCAATAATTCCTATGCATACCAAACGATTCAGAAATGATCTTTTTTTTATCTATGGATAATAATTTGAACAGATTTTTTTTCTGAAACCATTGTTTCTTGATTTTTCCAACTAAAGTACCTTATATTTTATTTTTCTGAGAAAAATTGTTTGAAAAATATGGACTTGTATAAGTAGTTTTCTAGGGGTTCCAGTAACTTAGTTGATGAAAAATGACTGAAACAAATTTCGAAAATAATTTTATTGACAAAGTTATTCTTTTCAGAAGAAGATTTTGGAAGAGTGAGCACTGCATTTTTTTGAAAAGTAATTTGACTGAGATACTAGAGGATTCAGTATTCGAAAAAAATCACAATTTCTCTATAGGAAATCTCATTTTATAAGGTTTATAAGGTTCTATATTATAATTGAATAGAACTGACCGATACTTGATGGAAAACCATACTAAAACTCAGGAATACAATTTATTGTTTGATTTCCACTATAAAAGGTTTTACAAAAACCGCGACACGTGTTTTGCTATACAATAGCTTTCTCAAACTAGGTAACCTACTAATCATTATTATTTCAATAATGTTTTTGTATATGTTCAATGAATTATACTTTCCAGGTATGCAGAGCTTCATTCTCGTACTTCACTGTGTTCAAGAGTGTTTAGAACTCTACTGGAATCATACTGACCACAAGCAGCTTTTTCAAACGACCCAAGTCCGGATAAAATATCAGTCTATATCATGAAGTTCATAATGTTCATCACGTGAACTATTATCATGCAACTCACACAATTAACATGCACGATACTTTCGAAAAATAAAAAAAAAAGATACAATGCTACTAGATGCACCACTTGATATTTATATTGAAAAACTGTTCACATAAAAAATGTCACATAGTTTAACTTGCATCATTTTTGAGTCAAACATTTTCTTCAATTACGGAAAATTTATATTATGTTACAATAATCATTCTTAAAATATAATTGAATAATTTAGCAAATATTTTTTTTATACTCTCCACCGTTATAGATTATAGGGTAAGTCTAGGAATGAAGGCCATAGTTTTTTAATGAGCAAATAGAAAGAAAACTATTAGAAATAAAACTATCGGATGAATTGAGTTATAATCTTTAATAAAATCTTTTAATGAAAATCAACAAAAATCTCAAAATATAGAATGGCACATAATGAAAATGAAAAAAAAATGGCGATCTATTCTGGATTATAGGTACAGGACAGATGGTCATACGCGTATAGATAAGATGGCCAGTGCATTATTTGGAAGATCTCTTTCCTATTTTCTTTTTATTTCCTTCCATGAACGCTTTCTTTTTATTGTTGCCACAGTAAGAGGACATGTTTTCGAATTCCGTGCAGTTTTCATGCACCCACAACTTACATACTGCAGCCACTCTACGATTAATTTCGTTTTGAAATAATTTTCTCCACAACCGCGGCAAATATTCTCTTCTTTTTATATACATTTTTATATCCCCAAAATATACACCATATGGGGAAAAAAATATTAAGGGTTCTTCGACAAGTTATTGTTGATAAAAGTTTGTGCATCACCTGAAACTAAACATGCACCAACAAAATACAGTACAACACACGTAATATACGAGAAGCCCTCAAATATTTGATTTTGTGACAGGAGTAAAGTATTCTTTGAAAAATTTCGGAAAATGTTATTCAAAAAAGCTGTTCAGCATTGAAAAATACATTAAGATTTGAAGTTATGGTCATCTAAGAAAAGTTTTATTTTTTTACTCATTTTTTTAAATAGAGACTACGAAAAACAAATTTTCTAAAACAATAAATAGACAGCATCCTGTATACGATGGTTCATTTCGAAAGTCTGTAATATTAAGAATTACACAACTATGACGTTAACCACGGTCAATTTTTTTGAAGAGTGAAATAATTTTCAAAGTTTTTGGTGCAGTTATTTTTATTTTCTGTTAACACCGAAAATTGCTCAAAATTATATAATATTGTAACAAGAACTTGATAGTCAATGATATCAAATCACAAAACAATAAAATAAAAAAGGGTATTTTGGAACAAACTCATTGATTTACTGGATATTATTTTGGAGAATTCTTTTGGACAAGAAAATCTCCAGAGAATCAAAGAGTTTGTTCCGAAATACTATTTTCATTGATGTTTTGTGATTTGATATTATTGAATATTAGGTTTTCGTTACAATACTGTATGCTTTCAGAGTACTTTTCGGTGTTAACAAAAAATGAAAATAACTTTGCACCAAAAACTTTGAAAATTATTTTACTCTTCAGAAAAATTGACTGTGGATACCACCATAGTTGTGCAATTCGTAATATTACATGTCTTCGAAATGAACCGTCGTATACAGGATGCTGTCTATTTATCGTGTTAGCAATTTTTTTTCATAGTCCCCATTTAAAAAATGGGTAAAAAAATGAAACTCTACTTAGATGGCCATGACTTCAAATCTAGATGTATTTTCGATGCTGAACAACTTTTCCAAATAGCGTTTCCCAAGATTTTCCAAAATAAAGGTACTTCATTAGTACCTCAAAATCAAATATTTGAAGTCTTCTCGTATATTACGTGTGTTTTGCTGTATTTTTTTGGTGCATGTTCAGTTTCGGGGAATGCACAAACTTTTAGCAAGCGTAACTTTTTGTCGAAAAACCCTTAATAAATAAGTTTTTCATATGGTGTATACTTTGGGGATGACACTGTATATCTATAAGACTGGTTCGTCTCCATTGCTACTATATTCTGAGTCTGAGATCTTGCAAATAACTTTTCGATTTTTACAATTACTTCAACACTTTTAGTCTTAATCTCTCCATCGGTCACAGTCTTTTATGTTTTCATTTCAGTCTTTTCTTGTTTAATCATACATTTTTCAGTTTTCTTTATTTTAGACTTTTTTCTGCTACAGAATTTTTATCTTCTTTAACTTTTCTGTTTTCCATATGTTCTTTTGATGTCAGAATAATACCAAGTTGTTTAGCGCGTGCATGCTTCAATAAGTTTTTGTGTAATTGGTGAAATTTTTTTTAAAGGAGGTGCATTTTTGACTGCTGTTTTTCACCTTCATGTCTTTTGAAGAACTTTCAAAACCTTTATCAGATGAGTTAAAAACATTTTTAAGATTTTGTGCTTCGATGGGAATATTTTCAAAGTCGTTTGGAGTTTCAGTGAGTGGATTGAAAATCCAGTTGTGAATACATAATCCGGCAAGCATTCGGGATTAGAAGGAGAGGCACCAGTAGCATTGAATTCAGATATAGCGTTTTCTACTGAGGCTGCTTTTACCTAAGCTTCATGCGATAACATTCTAAACTGCAGCCTAGTAATGCGACGACCTTGGTTTTGTTTTATCCCACAGTCTACCAAACTCGTAGTAATAGGTTTTCAATGTTTTGAAAACTGTGCAATCCAGAGGATGAAAATAGTGTGACGTATGACTGGGTAATGACAAGGTGATCATGTAATTTTCTTTTGCGTAAGTTAGAATTGTGACTGAATTGCAATGAGTCGTATGTTCGTCTAGAATTGATAAAACTTTTCCAGAAGGTTTTCTAGATACAAATTGTACTTTGAGCCACTCTAAAAATATTTCAGAAGTTACGTACGCTAATTTCACAGACATAAAACAACTGATCCAGGAGGCATCCCATCTTCATACTCTGCTTTCTTATTTTCAACTTTGATGATACAAGCGGGCGGTATAAAATTTTCCTCAGCATTACAACATCCGATAAGCGTTATTATTTTTCCTTTTTCCGTAGAAGTGGCCATAGATACCGCTTTGGGCCCCTTTTTGGCTAGAATATGCCCTGGTCGATCATTCAGTTGCATGCCTGTTTCGTCCATATTGAAAATTGAATTAGGTTAATTCATAAGAAAATTTTTTGCCAAAAAAATTATCCTATCAAATTTGTCTATTTCTAGTCATGTATGTCGAAATAACCAATGAAACCATCATTACACTGATAACTACCCATGGATAGTTTTCACGGGTAGTTATCACTTATGTCATGACATTGCTAAGCAACCAACACAATAAAGTTGTTTGACATTTCAGTAATTCAATTTATTTCGAATTGCAAAAAATTTTCTCACCGAATATCCCTCGAACATTGATGAATAACTCATAATTTTATCACAACTTCCTCAAGCACGTTATTTTAGGTAACATCCCTCCGCCTTCGGCGTCGGGATGTTACCAAATAACGTGCTTTCGAAAACTGTGATAAAATTATTTCGTTAGTTATCAATGTCCTTGGGATATTATAGCTGATAATTTTCAATGAAAGTCCATGAGCAATTCAAAATATCCTTTCACCTCTGATCTATTAAGAGCCTGAGATCTAGCAAAGGAAACTCCCTCAGATTTTCTCAACGTTATTTCGGGATTTCTCTGCAAAAACGACTGGAGCCAGACATTACCCGCTTCTTCGGTAATTTTATTAAATCTGTGTGGTATTTTTAATTCTTCGGCAAACTGATAAGCGATTTTTCTGACGTCATCAATCGTCAAAGGAAAACCACTTTTTTGCATTCCTTTTATGCGACGAGAAATTTTGTTTTCATTTCCTGGGCCAAACGCACATGATGGTCCCATGGGTCTTTCTTTGTCGTTCTTCTTTTTTAATCTTTCCTCCAAGGTTTTTCTAGGTGTTCCATGGCGAATGGTTGTAGTATAAATTGAAACACAATCATTTTGCACCGTAACCATAGCTTTTCGCAATTCTTCTTCAGTCTAAGTACCACGGGCACTTACAGCGTTTCTTTGGTATACATTTGGCATCTAAAAAAAGAATAAATCTGCTTAATAATATATAAGTTGATATATTAAACTGTGCCATCTCTCTCTAAACAGGTATAGACATCTCTCCTAATTCTCAAGGAGAGATGATCACGTCAGCTCTGTAAAAACACTCACACCGGCAATTTATAGGTTAGAATGAAGTCTTGTTCCTATACTGTTCGTTAAACACAAAATAAATCACTTCCACAACATATTAACCACTTTATGGTATTTATTGTGAACACTGTCACAACATAGTTGAGTATCTTAAAAATATGTTGATTTTACTTACCTTGATTTTTTTCTTGTGTAATTGCCTGCTGACGAACAACCGCGGTCGAGCCGAGAACCGAACTAGCCAAGTAGAAACGCCATCTAAATATCCCTTCCTGAAATTTATTGATGTGGTCATCTCTTCTATATGGCCATCATTCCTAGACTTACCCTACAACAAATAAAGCAATTGACAAACTTCAGGGATCTTCATTGTTGCGTGAAATATTGATCTAATTTGATATAAAATATATTTTCTCAGCAATTCAACTATTCCAATCAGTTCAGTTGAGGATCTGATCACTTTTTCTGCATGCTCCATTATTATTTTCCTTTCAAATAGTTATTATTGATTTTTCATTGATTTTGTCATCAATTTGAAACACGTGAAGTTAAAAGCCTAGGTGATAGATATTCATTTCACTTATGGCCTAGGTCATAGTAAGATAAGGGTATTTTCTTAAATGTTACAAGAACATAGCTTGATTACTATTTGAGCTGGATTTTTGTTATTTATATGCATATGAAATATTAATCTTACATTTGGTAAATCTAAATGAAAATTTGCTGTAATCGATCTATAAACTCTACTTAACCAGGTTTTAATCGTCAACATTAAAACGATACATTTGATATAATAACAACATCACACAAAATTAAGAAAACATTTCCAAGAAATCATTGAAAACATGGATTTCTGCAACGCTCCCACTCTTTGTTCACTTTGAAAAAGTTGTCCATGGACCTTGTTGATTTCTTGAAAATCCTTCTCGTGATAAAGGTTCGGATAAAATATCTGCAAACTGGTTTTCTGTTTTGGCGTAAACAAGTGATATTTTTTCTTGAATACGATGTTTTGTATAATGATACTTGACATCTATGTGTTTTTTCGTTTGTGATGGTCATTATTGCTTACCAAGTTTATAGATTTTCTATTATTAACAAAAAGTTCCATTGGATTTGAATGTCAACGTCAATATCTTGAAGAAACCCTGAAACTATATTGAAACTATATCGAAAACTATATTATTTCTCCTGCTGCATCTGAAGCTGCGCTATATTCAGATTCTATAGTGGATTTTGCAATATACTATGATAATATAACATAGCCGGTTGTTGAATATCTATTATCCGCGTCTCCTACAAAGTTCTCATTCGAATACGAAATATTTGACATTTCAACCAATATTAAAAATAAAAAATCTAATTCAAAATATTTATTCACTGAATAAAATATTCCTGAATACTGTCATATTACAAATATTAGAAATGTGTTCAAATTAGGATGCTCCTACACTCAAACAAATGTATACTAAAAATATACTAAAATAACAACTCTGTGAATTCATCAGCACTAATTAAAAAATAATAAATATATCATTTCATTGAAGAAGAAAAAATGTATTACATCAAGAAATAGGTTAGGTTAGGTTAGGTTTCTCACTTCAAAAAATAAACCCACAAATGAAGTATTTAAAATGAGTGGTATGATGGGTTCTTCAATGAATTTCACTTACTTAAAGTTATCAAAACTTTGCTCACCAGAAAAGTTTTCCTTATATTTGTCCAACAATGCATCAGCCAGTGTTTCAATAGTAATGCCTGGAACAAAATGTACATTAACGTTGATCTTTGTTTCCGAAAACCATTTTGATGAACGCTCAAAATGAACGCTTCAAATATTGAAAATTATGGTGATTTACGGCTATCTCCATGATTTTTGATATCACTGATAGCAAAGCGACTAGTCTATAGTTATATTTTGCCCGTTTTGAGAATAGACTAAACACGAGCAATTTTCCAACAAGAAGTAAAAACCCCTTCCTTGCAAGACAGTTTGAAAAGGGGGCGAGTTCATTGGCGTACTTTTTAAGTACGATGACGGGCACTTCATCAGGGCCAGACGCCTTGTTGATATTGAGCTGTTGCAAAATTTGCCTGACTAGACGTCGAAAACTAATTTCTGGCATAGTGGATTTCAGTTTGGGAATAGTGGGTGGTGCCTTTTCCAAAAAATCGACTGTGGAGTGGGACACAAATTGTCCAGTTAGAAGATTTGCTTTTTCTATGGTGGACACATAAATTTTGTAAGGTTATGATTCCCTACGTGATATTTGCTGGGAAAGTAGTGGTTTTCAGATAGGCATTCATTAGAACCATTTTATCCGATCATTTGTCTGGAATGAAATAAATAATCTTCAATTGAATTTTTTTATAGAAACTGTTTGAAGGTTTTCACTAACGTTTCGTGACCCTTTGCGATTCCCTTATATTTTGTGTTTGACACCCCAGTGGGTTCCTACTTACATTCTGAAAAACACCGTTCTTAATACTGTTTCAAACTATGAACTGGATAAAAAATTGAATGTCATTATAGTCAAGAAGCTGCGCTCTTCCTCTCTTTCCAATTTCTAATTTCATATTGAAAAAAAATACTAGAACAACTGTGTTTGGTCCTGCCCAGTTTCTGCACGTGAAACTCATTCAAGTGATTCGATGCAAACGATGATGTATCAAATTTAGTTGTAGGCAGTTAGAATCTTGTTAGAACGAATTGAATGAATATGAATTGGTTAATTGATATGAATGGGTATATTCCAAACGTCGTCAGAGTACTCGTTTAATTTTAAAAGAGATGAAAGCAATTGAATTTAATCCGTGCCTGGAAAACGATTGCTGGGCGTTGCTAGAAGCAACCGGGGATAGGGAACAGGGATAAAATTCACGGTTCGCGTTGAGTTACGGTGGTTGAATTTCAGTATACGGCTGTAGTTTGAAGTTATCTGTAGGGAAGTTTTTCATCCTTATAAATCTGAGATTGCTCGTGTTTCTTAAAGTTTCTGGGTGAGTTTGACAATTTATATTTCTGTTAGTACAAGTTTATCGTATTCATTTAACGTGGAACGTTTTTAAGTCGCTGTGAATAATGAATAATAACGGATTTTAACTTTATGATGGACGTGTCCCCATGAAGTGATTCTAATGAATTTATCTCATACCAAACTGAATAGAACTTCTTTATTTCTTCATTAGATATAATGTAATATAGTTTTGTTGCTCATTGTTGATCATGATTTTCTTTTTTCATAAGATATACAATTTGGGACAGATCACTTGTTCTGAAGTTTTTGAGCTGATTTCATCCAGTGCCCTAAACTAATAGCTACAGAGAACTCCAGAAAGCGATGTCTCATTTGACGACCGATGTCATAGTTCGGCATTGAAATCGAAAGTTGAGTACAACAATGAATTCGCCTAGCACCACCGATGACAGGTCGGAAATACGGATGTCCGGTGTTTGATCATTAACGTTTTTCTTTAAATTACTATATTGATTAATTTTGAAAAGTCGATTTCCAAAGAGGGAAAAGTGACTCATGTATCACTGACTCTCAACACTCTTTCACAGTAAATAAACTATCAATTGAAAATTTCATTCTGATTTTTTGATGAACTACTTGGAAAAACAGACCATTTTTTTAACTGCTCTCTCTTTCGGAGGAAACCAGAGTCTAAAAACAAAGGATTCGTAATCCTCAGTATGTTACTTAGCGTATTATATCCCGCCATAAGTCTTATTGGTGGTGCTAGGCTGAACTACAAATGCATTGTTGAAATTAGCTGTCTTCAAGAGTAAGTTCGAGTATGAATAAGCATAAATATTCCACATCCTGCCATAGGTATTATCAGTGGTGCTAGGCTGAACTACAAATGCATTGTTGAAATTAGCTGTCTTCAAAGAGTAAGTTCGAGTATGAATAAGTATGAATATTTCCCTCACGGGAACACGGGATGGACATAAGGCTCAAACCTTGTTGAATTAAAATTGTTGTTTCACGTGTTTTGGTTTTACCGCTTCTATTCGTAACTTTTGAGTTTGGAGTGTCTACATGACAGAATGGTACTGGATATAGCCTGTAAAAGGAGTTCGGATCCCCTTCTCTACATGGTCCGTGACCATAAGTAGCAGGAATTGGAGCATTTCTCTTCAGGGCAGCTGCCCGAGCAGCTGAAGAACTTGGTTCAGTTTTCGACACTGAATGAGGTTACCACAACTCTGGTTGGAACCCTTTCAGCAAAAAGCTCATATAAAAGCCGCAGAGATCACCTCACTTCTGCGGAAACACAAGGATAAGCCAATGCATGGAGTCTTCTTCAATAACATTGAAGACCTTGGCTTATCATAGCGCCATCATCATAAATGCGAACTGGATTTATTGTTACTTTGTAGTTAGTACCTGCATTAAACGATTAAAGGGTAATAAACAAAACTGATTTATTAATAACAAAACACACAACATGTAGAAATCATAGTGAATGTTCAATATGTCTACCTTCAGACATTACGCATGATTCTAGACGTCGGCGCATTGAGCCACGTATTCGCTCAAATATTCCTGGAGTCTCTCTGATTACCCTGCATGCATTGATGATGCGGTTTCTTAAGTCCTCTACATCGTGAACAGGAGTACGATAAACCAAATGCTGTAAATGGCCCCAAATAGAGGAATCGAGAGGATTGAGATCCGGGGATCAAGCTGGCCAGTTCTGTGGTCCTCCTCGACCTATCCACTGATTTGCATAGGTTTCAGTTAAATGCCGACGTGCTACTTGACTAAAATGGGCGGGAGCCCCATCATGCATGTAAAACATATCCCTTTTGACGCCCAAAAGAACTTCCTCTAGTAGTACTGGATGCACTTCTCTTAAAAATTGAACGTATGCCTCACCATTTAATCGAGGAGGTAGAAAATAAGGCCCAATTAAATCATCCCCAATAACTTCGAGCCACACGTTAGGAGAAAACTGTTCTTGATGGTTAGTTTCGACAATAGCGTGAGGGTTTTCATCAGGCCATATGTGGTAATGATGAAAATTAATAATCTTGTCCCGAGGAAAACTACATTTGCCTGTGAATTCTATCGTCTTCAGAAAGTCACAATTTATTCTAATCATTTCCAGCATCCAATTGCAAAATTCAAGACGGTTTGGAAAGTCTAACGGTAACAGTGCTTGTACTCGTTGCAGATGGTAAGGGTATAAGAGTTGTTTTTTCAAAATTCGAAATACCGTCATATGATCAACATTTAGCTGACTAGCAATCTTTCTATTACTGGTAGTAGGTTGTGAAGGATGCTGCCGTTGAGGATACATTTCAGCATATCTTCTAGAAGCTTCTAATCCATTCCCCTGCGACAGACCGTAAATGTAATGCATATCAGCCATTTCCTCATTTGTGTATGCCATTTTAATAACAAGTGAATTATTAACGTAACAAATTAAGAACAGAACAACGATACACAATTAGTATTAATTCAATTTCGAAAATTCACAAACTGACAGCGTCATACCAATTTAATTGTCACTATCGCTAATAGCGACCTACTAGATAGATTAGTTCCGGATTTTCGCATTTATAACGATGTATCTCTGTAGTTGTTCGTAAAATGATTTTTTGCTGCGAACTGGTTTATTTTGGGCAAAAAACCCAAGAAACATTTTTTGTTTAGAATGAAACACGCTATCGGAAATACAAATTTTGTGTACCCCCTTCAAGGGGCTGTGTCTTAAACAAGGGATGCTCCAATGAAATTTCTTTATATAAAAGATCCTATCTTTTTTTTGATGAGGAATCACCTCCCTAAATGTTTTACGCTTATTTAGTTACACGCTGTATTTCCATAAATACGTTGTGATTGTACTAATCCATAGTAAATTGTTTTTGAAGTAAATAAATTGGGAGAAAACTGCTGTTTCGTGTTTGTTATAACTTCATATGAACTTTCAAATGTAATGTTTTTTCAATTGGATTCCATAAACCATTTTTATTTGATTGATATGGACATATGTTTGTATCGATTTCAGTAAGTATTACTATAACAATTTCAGTCATATATCACCACAGATCTTCCACTATAGAATATGGAGAATTAGAGGAAGAAGTGAGCTATGGTTTTGAGCTATGTTGTCAAATAACGCTAGAAAAAAAAACAGTTGTTCCGGATAATTCCGGAAAGTTTCAAAACAGTATTTTGTTAAGCACAAAATAATTCAACTCTACACCAATTTAAGTTTCGATATATCTCATGTAGCTCAGGAGATCCGAATGTTGAGGGTGAATCACCGTATATAATATCAATGTTGTTACGTCCGACATTCTGCACTTCATTTTAGATTTCCCAAATTTTCTCCAGTTGTTGAAGTTTCGACTGTTTTTCTCGTTTCAATCCAATTCTAGCAACATCCTCCTCAATATCGTGATAACTAATATATAATTTTCATTATTGATACTCAAAAGCTACTGGTCTTATCTAGTATCACGTATTTCACTCCTCTTGACATGCTTCACTCTATTTGTCAATGTGTATTAGCGATGTTTAAGACAGAGAGTAAGTGAATGTTGTTAATTTTAATCTGTTGGGTGAATTTTCTGATAGATTTAATTTGTTTCCTTTTCATTTTCTTCTCACATAAAATAATTCTGCTTCATATTTCGGTATTTTGTTAGTTACTTAAAATTCCACACTGCCACAATGGCAGTATTAATTTTTTGAGCCTAATGCTTCTTACCAATCGATATGAATCGTAAATAAGCAGAATCATATTGTTTGTGATGTGCTTCCTTGGTAACATAAAGGAAAGCTATTCCCTGTCTTGTTGGCGCCTTTCGTATGGAAAAGTTCATATAATCAATCTTAATGTCCACGTCTTTACTACGAATATCGGAGTTTTAGAATCGCCGCTCGTGTTCTTAAATTAATTGATCACTAATCCATTACCGGTGTATAACTCAAATAAGTTAAACTATTGTTGTGAGTCATGTTGAAAGAGATGTCCTATTGAAACAAAAATTTACAACAGGTATTGACATTAATGTTTTAGTTTTTAGTTTCATTTCGGACTTATTTGTGTGACTTTGTTGTGAAACTGTTTTCCATCCATGGAAGAAGAATATAAATATTAAAAATAAAATCTGAAATATTCATCTCTCCCAACTACTTACCCCGTAGGTTATGGTAAATGCCTTTCGGAAAACAACTACTTCCCTGGCTAATACCATACTGGATATTGAATTATAACCGACATACATATAAGATACCTTTAAGAGGTTATTCTCGCGAAGTGTCTGGGAATCGATGAATTTCAACGCGGCTAGACTGCATGTATGAAACCGTCGTTAACTAGTTACAGCTGTTCCTGGTTCCCATATACCAATAGTCAAACAGAGTTCAAAACTTGTCTTAAAACTGAATTGAGGAGAGATACATACGTATAAGAAAATAAATATTTCGAACTTAAATCTCGAAATATTTATCTCTTCCAACAATGAGATATGTGAACTGGTTCTCATTGCTTGTTACCAATTCCAGCATATGTTAGGAAATCGTCTGATTAAGTCTAGCATAGAAGAATATTTCCCAAAAATCTTCTCAAGGATGGCTATGTTTCTCTAAAGTCAATTTTTCTGGCATGCTTTGGCAAAATTTAATTAATATTTTTGATATAATTTCACACCAAGAAATTAAATGTCGATGGTAAAGGGATGTGATTTGAAGCATACAATTTTTGATTTGATATCAACAATCTTCTGAAACTCATGAATGATGAAATTTATCTTTTCAGAAGAAGATTTTGGAAGAGTGAGCACTGCATTTTTTTGAAAAGTAATTTGACTGAGGTAGTAGAGGATTCAGTATTCGAAAAAAATCTCAATTTCTTTATAGGAAATCTCATTTTATAAGGTTTATAAGGTTCTATAATATAACTGAATAGAACTGGCCGATACTTGATGAAAATCAATACTAAAACTCATTAATACAGTTTATTGTTTGATTTCCACTATAAAAGGTTTTACAAAAACCGCGACACGTGTTTTGCTATACAATAGCTTTCTCAAACGCTTGAGCTTTCTCAAACTAGGTTAACAGTTTTTTCAATTATTCTCATACCACGTTATCAAACTATAGTCTTCCAAATGAATTGAAAGGGTTGATCTTTTGATTTGTCTCGAATCAATTTTGTTCTCGAAATTTTTGTTGAAGATGTTCAGTACTGAAAATAACATATTTCTTACTATATTTCAATCAACCCCATATTTTCAAAAAGAACTTATCAAAGATAAACCACTTATTCAAATAAAAATATAGTAACTAAATGGTGAAGGCTTTCGCGGCCAAGGTTTTCAGTATTACTAATTTTTTACTTGTGATGCACTGTTTGGAACCTTTGGTGTTAGGGCTAGGTTAGGTCCAAAGTGAGTGGGTCTATTCGAACCTCCACCGCAACCTCTGTTGTAGTAACTGATATTACTGGAGTTTTATCCCAACACCAAACCATTATTTTAACACCTCGACAAGTGTTTTGATCATCAAGTGATCATCTCCAAGAAAAATATTAATCTCTCTTTCTCTTGAAGATGATCACTTGGTAATCGAAACACGTGTCGAGGTATAAAAATAACGATTTGGTGTTGGGGTAAAACTCCAGTAATATTCATTAAATGTTTCATAATAAAAATTTTTTGGTAGAATTCAAAAAGGGTTTGGTCTATAGAAGAGGTGGAGTTTCTGAAGCCTTGCAGCAGCGTTAGCGACTCTCATCCCACTCAGTGTGGAGCCTTCAAGTTACCAAGCGCCCTCTCGTCGTAGAAAGCCATATCACGATAATGAGGAATACTACCGTGATAGACCTCCTTTTCCTAGCTACTCATGAGACCCTTTGTGGACCATGAAGTAATCAAAGAATCAGACCTTCAGTCTACAGAGGGGATGAACAACGACTGAATGACCTCAACTATTCTATCTGTAACATCGGATCACCAGCAAGAGCTTCTCATTTCTTGATCCTGTTAACAAATCTAGGAGATTAGGTGATTCAGCCAGGAAATGACTTATTCCGGGTTGGAAGGACGTGGATTTTTGGAATGTCTTCCTGACTCACTGGCGCGAGTGGCTAGCTTCTTCAGAGGTTTATACATCCTGAGTGTTTCTCAGATGACTGGATATTACGGCTGCGTAAAGCGTATTCATGTTGACTCAGGTAGTTGGGTGTGCTAATACTTGTACCTGGATTGAGTAAATTGTCAATAATATCCGTCGACCCTTTTCTAGCTGCCGTCATGCTGTTTGCTATTCTTGTACTTCTTAGAATGGGATTCTATATTCGGTTGAGGTTCACAGCTTTTCATTTTCTATTGAAATTTTCCTTGTGTTTGTGAATATTCCTCCTGTACCAATCGGCTATGGTATCCCTGACCATTCAAACAGAATCCTATGGTTTCGTTCACTGAGTGGGTGATATGTCACAATCGACTTGTCCGTTTGTCCTAGCCTTTAGTTTCTTTCACTCTCCTTCAGCCTTGTTCCCATGGATCTTCTGATGGTTCCGATGTACACCTTCCCACAAGTGCACGGTATGCGATATACCCCTGCTGTTCATAGTGGGTCTTTTTTGCTTAAACCTATCTGAGACTTCGTTGTATCTTCTTGGTGAGTTTGAAAAACGTTCAAATGTTCTGTTTACCCAGAAGATTTCCAATTCTGTCTGCGGGATATATGGTAGATACCTACGTACAACCATCTGAGCCTCTTTCCCATTTCGAACCGTTTCATGGCCTTGTTGGTCTCGAGTACACATTCCATCTCAAGGTTACTTGAAGACATTCCATTTCTTCCTCTGGATGCTCCACAGGATATTGTTTGAAAATACGAAACTCATTACCCCCCCAACCAGGGATACCATAGCCGATTGGTACGGGAGGCAATAGAGATCCACGAACATACGGGTAATTTCAACACAAGAGAGGAAGCTGTGAATCTCAACCGAATATCGAATCCCATTTCAACAAGTTCAAGAATAGCAAACAGCATGACGGGAGGCAGAAAAAGGTTGAAGAATGACAACTATTCAGGTACAGTTATAGAATGTTCACGTTAAGAAGAGAATAATGTCATTTTTGGTTATGTTGTATATCCAACATAACAACGTTAAAATTCCCACTGAAATGCGTTCAACAGCAATGAAACTAGTAAAATTTCATTTTGTAAGTTGCTCAACTGATAGTAAAATTTCAGACGTTGCCGTATCGAAAAAAAATTGAAAAATGTCAGTCTTTCTTTTCTTTTCAGAACTAATCATTTCTTTTGATGAGACCTACGTATATTCAATATGCCTAAAGCATTGTCGAAATAGTCCCAACAAATACCTACTGAAAGTAAGTAAGGATAATAGCAATAAAACATATCAACAGTACAACAAAATTTGAAAGTTCGAAATAGTGCACATGTAGGCAACGCCGTAACTTGTCATCTTGTGACGTCATTCTCTTCTTAACGTGAACAACCTATATTAGTACACCAAACAACATAAATACGCTTTATGCAGCCGTGATATCTAGTCATCGGAGAAAAAGATCAGGATGTATAAGCCTCTGAAGAAGCTAGCTACTCCCGGCAGCGAAACGTCAGAAAAAAATTCCGAATATCGATGGCCTTCAGATCCGAAAAAAGTGATATTGAAAGTATATAGTATTTTATCTGGAAAAATCGAAAATAAATCATTTCCATCTCATAATTCATTCAGTATTAGGAGAAATATCGTGGCCAAATTATTATTCAATAATGAAAAAACTGCAGTTCCAGAATATCTCCGTAACAAAGCCGAATCTACGAATGAGTTTTCATTGAAAACGAAAATCATTGGATAGGTCAGCTTCTGTACGTTATTTTCAACATTCCTTCTGAACCGTGTGGTATAAACACTAGAATCTTATATTTTTCAGAATCAGTTTTTGGCGAAATACGAATATGGGAAGCAATATATCTCATTCCATTAAAAAAGCCAACTTCGATACGTACGCTTTCATTAGATAGGTACCCTGAATATTTGTGTATATTTCAATAAAGTCCGATTTATCGATATTCAAAACTTTTATTTAAAACACGTTTCGACAACTTCACTCCGTCATCTTATATTTGTAATGAGAGCTCGACATGACTCACACTATATTTTATTTTCGTTCTCACTTGGTTTACTATTTATTCAGAATACATTTCAGAATGTCATTTGCAGACCTCCATCCTGAGAGAAATCCAATAAATACTCCAAGCGCCCAACCAATTTGACCTGCCCTAATGACAAGTTTAATTTCACAGGAAAATGGAATACGGCCTCATTTCCGGCCCTAAATTCGATGAAGTCATTAAACATCTGCGGAACAGTTTTCCTGATGAACCATTGAACGCATCGGTTGGCTTGAGTGTCCGTGGGAAACCTTGTGAACTCTTGGAAAAGTATGACCTTCACACTTTGGAAGAGGGGATGTCTTTAATGGCTATGGATGCAAAGACAAAAGAGGTAAGTGAAGTTATATTTTCATTCACTGAATATCTGAAAACGACAATTAACTATCTGATACCATCAAAACCAACGGCAAACAAAAATGACTTGGAGCATTTCTTAATCAGCCAATGTTTTTACACAGTTCAAGAATACCTTCAGGCAGATATTGTTATATGACTTATTTTGTGCGTCATCGGTCTCATTATGATATTGGAAATTCGTTTCTTTTTTTACAATCATTTATCACCACCCCATATTACTTTGGAATTTCAATATTTAATTTTTTTAAAAGACAAAACACAAGCACAACAGGAAATTCTTCAAGGCGCTCTCAGAGCGGTGCCTGTGCGAAAGTAGCGATTCACAATACAAGCACAACAAGAAAATCTTCAAGGCGCTCTCAGAGCGGTGCCTGTGCGAAAGTGGAGATTGAAACCATTATTTGGAAAAACGTTCTCGAGGAGTTTATTCCAGATAAATACAGTCAATCAGATGAAAGAGTTGTTGAACAGTGTAGTTCGAGGTGTACTGAGTTGAACCTCGAAACAATGAGCAGCCACAGTCCGTCGCGTATTTCTGATATAAGCTGCTCTTGGTGAAATCAAATGTGCCAAGTCACTTGAACACTTCCCGTGAAAGTATCTGTATACAGGGTATTCCATATTCGATTGTCTATTAGACGTATCTAGAGAACAAAAGAAGATAAGACTTTGAAATTTTGGTTACCAGTGTAGGTGACTGTGATCTATCATTCGAAAATATTTTCATCACCGCATTGTTGCCATATCTACATGTAATAGACATCAACTTGGAAATTTCAAATGGAACACCCTATATATTATATCATTTTTGAATTCTGCATCGAAATCCAAATTACTTTTTTTGAACATGTTCTATACCTATCTCTCACCGTTTTTAAAATATTAATTATTTTGTAATTTTTTTCGGCGAAAACATGGTATTTTTGATATTTAATATCGCATGAATTGATCGATACATCAAACTCAAATTCTGGAAACTTTGAGATAAGGTATGGTGGTTATTATTTTGGAACGAAATTCGAATCTTATTTCATACAGAGTGTCTAAAAATACGTCACAATTTATATCTTTGATAAACGCCCATAACTATTTTTTTCAAATGGAACACCCTGTATATTATTCAAGTTTTGAATTCAGCCAACCGATGTGAACAACTTTGATCGACTATGTCCTATACCTATTTCTGACCGTTTATGAGATATGAACTATCTTTAAAAAAATTGCTCCTATGCAAGCATAAAATTTGCAATAAAATCAAATCTCATTTTCATACAGAGTGTCTAAAAATACGTCACAATTTATATCTTTGATAAACGACCATAAATATTTTTTTCAAATGGAACACCCTGTATATTATTCAAGTTTTGAATTCAGCCAACCGATGTGAATAACTTTGATCGACTATGTCCTATACCTATTTCTGACGGTTTATGAGATATGAACTATCTTTAAAAAAATTGCTCCTATGCAAGCATAAAATTTGCAATAAAATCAAAAGTTTATTTGAAAGTGAATACCATAG
>NW_019292047.1:44843-59571 GCF_000500325.1 Leptinotarsa decemlineata
CACGCACTTTGCGACTATCCTAGTCTAGAAATATAGTTGAGGGCAGAAATTGGCCCTTGGAACAAACTGAAAAAATCATTATGGCCCGAGGGCTTCAAAGTTTGGAGACCCCTGATCTAAGGGATTATATATCTTATTTTCGTCGTTTCAGTATGTGATGGACTACAAGGAAACAAACGAATATTGTCCTAGTTAGGCAAATGATCTCGAATTAGATATGACAAATACATGAGTTGAGAGAAGCTCATGAAGAACCGAGTATGTGATGAATTCTATAAGATACTGGAGATTGATTGAAGCCACCCTTATGTTTCTGAACCTGGAAAAATCAGGCAGGATTAAGCGTATACTTTAAGATCAATCTGACTTATGCTTTTGGAAAAATTGCAGAAGAACTAATCAGTGTATTTTTGAAGAGATGAAACAAGTTGCCGATGAATAGATTGCATGCCTAGAAAACTGTTGGGATACACTGTCGTTATTGTATGGATAACAAGGAGCTGTCTTCAGGAGAATTTTGTCTCCACTGTTATAGAACCTTACAATGAAGGAGTTACTACGTAGGTATTCTGGACTATGATGATTATATAATCCTCGGTAATTATAGGCAAGTAAGACATGTAGCAGAATATGTATATTACAATGAGTTGGAACAAAGAAGATAGTTTGAACAAATATCTAGCCTATAGTTATGATCAGCAAGCGGAGCAAAAGGACTACACCCTCTAAAACTTCTAGATGAAACTATTCCCAGAGGAGGTTAAGTATCCGAAATTTGTGGAACAATAAGAAGGAAATTTTGTTCAGCATTATTTTCTCATAGAAGCCACCCATAAATTGGAATACATACTTCGATTCATTTTTTGATGCCCAGTGATTTCCAAGTTTTTTCACGCATTTTTTGATGATTATTGAAATAGGCTTTATAATTGATAGAAGTTTCTAATATGTCGTTTTACTTTTTATTGCAGTTGAACGAATGGATTCAGATCTTCTGCTCTTGTTGCATATTTTCAAGTGTCTCATCTAACTAGTCTTTCACTTGAATCATTGCATTATGATTACCAATATCTTCATTTTCAGCTAATGAAAGTGGATGCAACAAGTTTCTACACACAAAAAATTTCAGAAAGTTTCGGATTCACAACCGAAGTATGTATCAAGTATGGAGACTACTGCGATGAAGAAGGACAGAAGATATACGACACGAAATCCCCACATGATTTTTATAAGGTAATGGTCAAAAACTTAGCGAGCAGACCCAACTCAGAATGAAGTCGAAGGGATTGAAGAAATTACTAAAGAGCCTACTGTTAAGCCTACTTGTTGATTTGATTTCAGATGTCCAATCGCCGATTTGAAAAAATTGTGAAAAGTTTCGAGCAGACATTTGAAAATTCACATTTTTTTGAATCGGGAACGTGGTCCAAGTAAAATGTTGATACTGCCACTGCCATGCAGAATTAAACATTTTGATATGAATGATTGAGTGAATGAAATATGCGAATCATCTGAAAAATTTGTGTGCATTCCAGGTTTTGGGGTCAAACCACTGTACGGGTTTTAATAAGTAAGATTGAATTGTTGAGTATTTGATTATGTGAAAGTAGCCCCATTTGAGACGAGTTGATTTGAAATATATTCGAAGCTATATTGAACTAGTCGATTTGAAAATGTTTTGAAGAGCAAAGAGTCGATCTTATTGCTATTATGTTCGGTATTGTTTTTATATCAGCTCAAATAAGTTTCAGGAGTGCGATTAATATTTATACCTTCCTGAACTTCGTTGACATTATCTTCGTGTAAAATTTTGTTGAAAGTCTCATAAGTGTTTCAGAACAATCACTCAAAAATAACAATCAAATTACAAGAGAATATAGGTAAGTATTTATTTGAGAAAAATGCAATGATTATCAATAAATCCACGGAACATAAAACAAATGATGAGAAAACTGCCATCGACACTTGTATCAGAATATTGATACTTGTATCACTTGTATCAGAATATTGAAGTTCGAAGAATTTCAATTTTTTTTTCAATCACACGTATTTTATCAAGTCTATCTAGTTATCTAGAGTGAAATGTAACATACGTTGTTGACTGGACTAGATTAAAAAAAATAGTAATTATTTAATTTTCAAAAAAAATTATAATGTTAACATTACATTCAGAAGAAATTGAGGAGTGTTTGATATCTATTTCCTACTATTTTTCTGTTATATAACATGCTGAAGTGTAATGAAGGCAAACTGAAACGTTCACCACAAAAATTACGGCGTAACATCAACTATTGTAGAAAAGTAACTTGTATTCATAAATTTTACTCACAAATTGAAAAATAAATTGAAGGTATATTGTGAAAACGATCTTCCGTTAATTTAACCATATTTTCAACTCGAGTTTGTATCAAGAGATATCTCAATGTGTTGGTAGTTATAAAAGTTGTTCATGTTCATATCTGTAACCGATTCATCTATTTTCGAGACAAATCTGGAACATAAAGTATGGTGTAGTTGTGAGATTTATGTGTTTCTATTGAGTTTGTAATGATTTTAGAATTTGTATATGTTGTTCATACATTCAAAATTCAGTAAAGAACATTGATTGCACCATAATAAGTGGTCTTTCAAAGAATATGCTGATCTGATTTCGAAATTATCAATATAAATCAATATCTGCGACGTTCATGATACTTTCAAAAAACATTCAGAAAAAATCATGTGGTGAGTATTTCACAAAAATGAAAACCGATAATTACTCTATTGGATTCCAGGCAATGAAATATATATACGTGAAAAAATACTGATAGTAATGATTGTATGCTTGGTCATATATAACTGGTAAATTCTGAAAACAAAAAGATTTTTAAATGTTCCTCCATTTACGATTTTCGAAAGCCATTTGAAATTGACTCTTGCTCTTCAAAACAAATTCATTCAATGTCATTTCAATGAAATGAATGACAAGTTCGTGGATAATTGAAATATTGAATACAATCTAAGGTTGTTATGTGTCACCAAACTACCGAAAGTTTGGTTTTGTTATTGTGAGGTTTTCAATGACCAATGAATACAATTTTGTTACTTTCAAGTATACTGTTGTACTACGATGTGGTTGTTTTATCAAGGCAATCATGTAACGGGCTAGTGGTGAAACAATAAAATAATTTTGTTACTTCTTGAGTTTCATTACGTCACGTGAATGTGTGACGAATTGTGGAAATACAAAGTTATGAAGAATTACTGGGTTGTTTTGGGTTTCAATTTGAATTTGCCACTCCTCAGAGAAAAAAAATGAATATGTGGCAAATTTTGGCATGAGTATTGAAGACAATGAATGCAAAATATCTACGAAACCTTAATTTTCTTCTATTTAGATTGTTTGATGATCAACAGATTTCTTTTGATTCTTGAAGGTCGGCCGGACAGTAAGGAAGAAATAAAAGAATAAGTAGAGATGAATCCAAAATACAGTGACAACTTTGACACTATACTTATCGCAAATATTTTCGAATTGGCGTTTGTGTCCATGGATTACTGATTTATATCAGGAAAAAAGCTCTCGGTTTTCTATTTCTCCACTATCAAACAAAACATGTGGAAAACTTTTACAGAGATGAACAAAAACTACTATGAACTACAACGAACATTTTTCACAAAGATATAAGGTACATCTTACAATGAAGGGGTTACTACGTAGGTATTCTGGACTATGATGATTATATAATCCTCGGTAATTATAGTGAAGTAAGACATGTAGCAGAATATGTATATTATAATGAGTTGGAACAAAGAAGATAGTTTGAACAAATATCTAGCCTATAGTTATGATCAGCAAGCGGAGCAAAAGGACTACACCCTCTAAAACTTCTAATCAAACAAAACATGTGGAAAACTTTTACAGAGATGAACAAAAACTACTATGAACTACAACGAACATTTTTCACAAAGATATAAGGTACATACACAGAAGCTTTTTTAGATGAAAACTAGAATGAACAACTCATTCGAAACACAAACTTTTGCATGAACATTTAATTACACAATAAAAAAATCTTTGAAACAACTGATTACACGAAACAAGTCACTTTTTCCATTTAATTCACACTACAAACATTCGTTATGAAATTGATACAGATAGTGAAGAATTAAAACGGGAATATAAAATCTATAGAAATAAACTAGAAAACTAGACAGGCTACTGAAGACTAAAACAAATGATTATTACAAAGCACGCATTAACGAAAATGTGAACGATGCGAAAAAATTGTGAAGTAACATTAATGAAATGTTTGGCTCATGCAAAAATAATGAAATACACCGGATTAAAGACGCCCAAAATAATATCGTTACTGATGATGAACAAAAAGCAACTATTGTCAATAACACCTCCATAGAAATGGGAAAAAATTTAGCAAAAAATATTGTCAAAGACGGTTTAAACGTGCCAAAATAAAAAACAACAAAAAATTCAATTTTTATCCACCCTACATCAGATAACAAAATTCTTATCACAGGTGATTTCAATACAGCAAACTATTCAAACGAAAATCTCATAAATGGGAATCACAACTTTGACAATCTCCATCAATTCAATAGTTTTTATGATCTAAACCAATTCAATTCTCTGCTTAGTATTTCAAATCGTTGTACTTGACTTTGTCTTATCTAATTTTCAATGCTCGGTATCCCACGATGAACTACCCCTTCCAACCGAAGATGGCTATCACCCAGCACTGAACATCATTTTTTAATTCTCATCACCAGAACAAGCAATACCATATAACTCATCAGAAAGCAGGTATAACTTTGGTAAAGCCAATTTTCCACTTTTATATACTCTAATGCAAAATGTTGACTGGTCACCTATCGACTATTGTACAGAAGTTAACTCAGCCACAGAATTATTCTATTCATTATTAACCCCAATTATTAATCAGTGTGTTCCGGTTAGTCACAACTTCATTAGAAAATATCTTCCCCGGTTCAATAATGAAATAATCAACGATATTAAAAGAAAAAACAGAAAACTACAGACTCAGGTATTCTCAAAGAAGAATTCCGATCTCTTTGTCGATCAAATCTGAAAAGGCAATCAAAGAAGATCCTACCAATTTCTGGTCGTACATTCAAAATAAGAAAGGTACATCAAGAATTCCTAGTATTCTATTCTGGGACGATGTTGAATACAACAATGCNTAAACAGATTTTTAAACAGGATCTACCAAATTCTAGAACAAACATATTACTCAAGTCACCAGTTGTTGCAATGAGCAAACTTTACAATCAACTCTGTGAAAATCTCGACATTTATTATAAACCTATTGGTCAAGTTAAGAACTACGTTAAGAAACTTTTACACTCTAGTCAAAATACATGAGCCCAAACTGAAAGTTATTATACCTTGTGAGCTTATTACTGCTACTGTATTACTGCTGAATTATGTTTTTTTTTGTAATACACTTGAACTATGTTTTTACTTGTTAGCTCTATATCTGACTTATGGTTTTTTTTCAATTACTCTCCTAGCTTGCTGCACATAATTTTCCACCTAATTTTTTGCTTAACTCTCGTAAATGTTTACTCTATTTTGTTTTTTGTTTACTCGCTTCAGGTGTTTCTAGTTGATAAATTAGTATTGTATTCATGTATATGTGTATGTATGTATGTATACATGTATGTGTATTGTGTGTATATAGGCAGATATAAAACTGTAACATGCTTGTTAATGATATTAATATGTTTTGATATTGGGATTTATTCCTGTTTATACATAAACAATTTTTTTTTAAATGAAGTACTCGAATTTATAAATAAACTGAAAAATGGTAAATCTCTGGGTATCAATAATATAAAGGCAGAATCTCTCAAAATAATAGCACCTCACATAGTTGGTCCACTCACCTTCATAATCAACAGATGTATATAATCCGGAAAAATTCCCGATGAGTTCAAAATTTCTGTGGTGAGACCCATTCATAAAAAAAGAGATGTCACAGACGCAAAAAATTACAGACCCATTTTACTAATCACCAATTTCACAAAAATTTTCAAAATAATACTGAAAAACAGCCTCTCTAGATATTTGCATAAGTATAAAATAATATCTGAGATGCATTTCGGTTTCAAGGAGGGCAAGTCAACCGAAGACGCTATAACTGAACTCACAAACTATGTTTACCGAGCATTGGATGAGGGCAAACCTTGCATTGGTGTTTTTGTAGATCTGGCGAAGGCATTTAATACCGTGAGTCACACCATATTACTATCAATACTTGAAAATAATGGAGTACGGGATAATTGTCTGGAACTTTTCAAAAGCTACCTTGATAAGTGCTGACAATGTGTTGGAATGAATGAAGCCTACAGTGAGTTCAGGGAAATTGAATGTGGTGTGCCTCAGGGTGCAAGGCTAGGGCCTATTCTTCTCTCTATCTAGATCATTCACAAAAAAACTAAAAAAAAGGCCCTTCATTTAAACATTGGCATTACACAGAAAAAAATCCTTTCGAATCAACTACTTTGATATGAATATTGAATCACACTATTCACTTCTAATTTACTGTTTGGAAAACTTTGGTGTATTGATGAATATTGCTGGAGTTTTATCCCAACACCAAATGGTTTGGTGTTGGAATATATTTTACACAATTCAGTCTGTGATTCAAATATTCGTTATAGAAATGAAAAGGATTTTTTGAATGGAAAGGGGTATATATTTAGGAGTGGCTAATTTTTTGGGGAAGAAAGTTTTTTGGCTTTCTACTACTCCATCTTGATATAAAAATTGAGAGAATCTTCCCAAGAAAAGGAAGGAAGCAATCAATTTCAAAAGAAGTATATAGATCATGCAAAGAAGTAACTTTCAGATTGGTACTGAAGGGCTAGTCCTAAGGAAAGTGTCTTGTGACGAAACATCGATGTATATCAGTGAGGATGACAGTGAACCATGCCATTGTTTTTTTTTTCATTTAATATAGTGTGTGGAAATTCTGTGAACTTATATCTGGTTTTGGTTTAGGAAGAAATGTTTGGAATACAAACTGAGTAGTGTTCATATAAAAGTAGTTGTTTAGAAATATTTTTTTTTTCACATAATTCAATGTTTATATGAAAGTAGCTGTTTCAGGAGGGCTTTTTCTTTCAGGTTGTATCTGAAAGTTACTTTTCTGCATGACCTACACATCTATGTATAGAGTTACTTTTTTTAAAATTGATGTTTCCTTTCTATCTTTGAAAGATTCAAAATGGAGTAGTAGAAAGCCAAAAACTTCCTTCCCTGAAAAAATGCATTAGATATTATTCATGAGAATGCTACATAACACAGACTAAGTAGGAAAAAGTGATTTTCATGTTATTCAATGTTCATATAATAGTAGTTGTTTCTTAGGAAAATTTTCTGTCAGTTTGTAACTGAATTTTTCCACATTTTTTCAGCAGCCAAAGAAGTAGAAAGCCAAAATACTGCGTGAAGTTTCAAAACTTGTGACTTTTTACATGAATGTTGTCCAACGTTCACATCTTGTAATGTTCAAAATTGAAAAATTTTAAAAAGAAATGTTGATTTTTAACAATATCTATACTTTTTTTTTCGATAATAATAGGTCAGAGAGGTTTTCTTCACTAATATTTACTAACTAGTCACCAATCTTACAAAAATGAGATCAATACATTATGTGTTGGAAGAAAAAGTTTTAAATAATAACAGTTCCAAAATACAAATCATGAAATTCTAAAACAACAATAAAAATTAATTGGCGCTCCGGGGCGACTTCTTGGTTCCAGTGGCGCATTTGCTTTTTCAGCTGCAAGACAAGATTTTCAGGACAACTCTCTACTGATTCGTAAGGAAAAACATGTTTCACAGAATCTGCATAAGAACCATTTCTCAAGCTGCAATCAATCCTTCCAAGTAATGAAGAGTTTCGTAGAGGGATCGATTCGGCTCTTGCTTCATGAAGCTCATCCACTGAAAGGGAACTAGAATCACTAGAACTGCAACTCATATTTGGGGGTAAAGAATGACTTGAGTTCATTGATCGCACTGAAAAAGAAGAAGGTGGATCAATCACTTGCGAATTAACCTTGATAGGATGAATATCCTCATATTTCGGCTTGTTTCGAAGAGATTTTAGTTCCTTACTGAAATGAGGGTAATGCATGATCTCATCAAAATTATGTTGAGATGAAATAATTCCAAGGACAGAAGCAGCATTACCACGTTGAATAGCAATACTGATTCTTTATATCAAAAAAGAGGTAGAACGGTGATCTTTCATTGTTTGGCCTATTCTCCTTCCGAGTTCATGAACAAATAACAGAGACTCCGGGACATAAACACCAAAAGTTTCAACCTCTACTGGATGGAACAGATAGTTGTTACCAAGATTTTGGTATATTTTTCATAATAGGCCCTGTAATAGACTTATGCCTCTTCAGGGTAAGCAGTCATGCAGAGGCGGCGTAAGGCATGGGCGGTGTGGGGAACCGCCCATGGCCTCGCGCCTCAATAGCCGAAAATGAATTTTAAGAATATATGGAAAATCCACTAGTACACGTCATGTATAGCGTAACCTGAGTAAATATATAAATACTACGCCCAACGATTGCATTATATTTTATATGATCAATACCGTAGATTGCTGAGGAAACTGATGTGGTGAATATTACCTAGAACCTTTCGAACTGTTTTTTAGTTTTTAGTATCATTCATCATTATTATTTTTTTCCAAATGAACCGTTTCACATAAAATATTTTTTTTACTTGCTCCATTATCCAAATGAATAGTCCACATCTTATGAGTTAATCAAATTTAAGGAAAGAAACAAGTAACCTACAAATGTTATTATTTTTCTACAGGTTAAGGATACAATATTGGTGCATTCTTTTCACTAAGAGAGATAAAGATAAAGGGAGAAAATGGGTCCAGCGAAAAGAAAAAGAAAATTTTATGTCTTTACTTGGAGTAAAGTGAGTGAATAGCCGCAGTGTCAGTGACTTTGACGTCGCCACTGCAATATCCAGCATGGTATTAGCCGTGTAAGTAGCTGTTTTCTGGCAGGCATTTACCAGAACCTACTGTGTAGGTAGTTGAGAAAGATGAATGTTTCGGAATTTTATGTCGAGGGTTTTAGGCCGACCGTGTATTTCAGAGATGAAGATTAATATGAAATCAGTTTTTGGTCATTTTGGATATGCATGATTCCTTCAGGCAGTATTATTTACAATATCTGAGGTAATATCCTCGGATATAACTTCGTTGTTTTCAAATTTCACGTCTTTGATAGCACGATAACATCAGATTCATCTAACACTCGGGCTGAAAAGTCCCCGGCCTAAGAAAGAGAACGTTTTTTTTTTGTTCAAAAAAGGCCTCAGTTTCAGCAATAACTTTTTTATTCGAATTAAATTTCTCACCGGTGAGTATTTTTGAGGTCTGCGAAACAGCCAGTAGTAGCTGGGAGCCAAATCTGGCGAATACGGTGGATGTGGTAGCGATTCGAAATTCAATTAACGCAATTTTGCATCGTGTTCATTGATTTGTGACACTTTGCATTGCAGCATTTTTTTCTTCAAATGGGGTCTTTTTCCGCAATTTCGGCCTTCAAACGCTATATAATATTCCCTGTTGATGGTATTTCCCTTTTCAAGATAGACGATTACACGCACATTACAAAATACCGGGACCGTTTCCTTTTCAGCACATTTTTGCGCTTTCGAGCGCTTTGGACGAGGTTCACCAGTTGCTCTCCACTCAGATTACGATCGTTTTGATTCCGGAGTGATGTGATGGATCCATGTTTCATTCATTATGACATATAATAATATTAATATCGTTTATTATGCATGAAACTACATTTATACATAAAAGGAAAAGGGTTAGCCAAAGGCTATCTTCCACCCCTCCCAAAAATTATAAAGTGAGTATAAGAAAATGATTATAATAGTTATTTATGTCTCAAGGGAATTAGGAGGGCCTTAATTACCGATGGCAAAGTTTGCGTCCCAAGGGCCTCTGGCGCGAGGGACAGCAATTGCCTGAGGTTATTAAGGCTCATTAATTCCCGTGGTACATAGATAATTTTATTTCTGACCGATTTCAACAAAATAGGCCTCAGTTTCAGCAATAACTTTTATATTCGAATTAAATTTCTCACCGGTGAGTATTTTTGAGGTCTGCGAAACAGCCAGTAGTCGCTGGGAGCCAAATCTGGCGAATACGGTGGATGTGGTAGCAATTCGAAATTCAATTAACGCAATTTTGCATCGTGTTCATTGATTTGTGATACTTGCATTGCAGCATTTTTTTCTTCAGATGGGATCTTTTTCCGCAATTCCGGCCTTCAAACGCTATATAATATTCCCTGTTGATGGTATTTCCCTTTTCAAGATAGACGATGGATATTACACCACGCACATTACAAAATACCGAGGCCGTTTCCTTTCCAGAACATTTTTGCGCTTTCGAGCGCTTTGGACGAAGTTCACCAGTTGCTCTCCACTCAGATTACGATCGTTTTGATTCCGGAGTGATGTGATGGATCCATGTTTAATTCATTATCACATATAATAATATTAATATCGTTCATTATGCATAAAAATACATTTATACATAAAAAGGAAAAGGGTTAGCCAAATGCTTTCTTCCACCCCTCCCAAAAATTATACAGTGAGTATAAGAAAATAATTATAAACATACTTATTTACTATCATAACAATGATAGAGGAGAGAAAAAAATAATAGATCATATAGTTGCTAATAACTCTTAATATTCTTAACATTATTTTGGTCAATTTAACAATTTTATTGTTGAATACGTTGAATTTTAAATTAGCAGTAAGCATCTGTGATTTTATTTCTTTCTTAAATTGATGAACATTATGATTTAAAAGGGGTAAAATTTCATTCAGATAAGAAGGGGCTATATAAGAAAAACTTCCTTGAAATTTGGAAGTACGGTGCCTAGGTATGTTGAATGAATTAATTCTCAAATTGACCATTTGTATGTCAGAATGCCTGCTTAATAAACTATGTAAATAACTAGGTGTTTTAGTTTGAAGCAACTCAAACAAAAACATTTTTATCAAATATTGGACTCTGTACCTCACATTCAGCTCCTTCATTTTTAACAAAAATGGGGAGACATGTTCACCGTATGGTATACAGCATACGAATTGCATGCAAGCATTTTGGATACGTTGTGACTTCTGTTTGTTATATTGCGGCAAAAAATTGTAATACACCGAACAACAATACTCGATATGGGAGTAAATAAGAGTTTTAACTAACCTGAATTTTATTTCTTCTGATAACTGATACTTGAATTTATATAGCGATTTGAGTTTACTGAATGATACTTTGAAAATGTTACATGTTCATGGAAAGACAAAGAGCTATCTATGGTTACGCCAATATTTTTAGCACTGTCTACTTAGTCAATGTCTGCGTTATCGAGAGTGAGTCTAAAGTTACACTGAGTTTCTACTATTTGTCTTTCAGACCCTATGCATAAGACCAAAGTTTTATTTGGATTGATTTTCAGTCCATGATTCTCCTAGTATAGGAATGTTTTGTGCAAATCTGTGTTTATATTGGCCACACAACATTCTGTATCGGTGTTATGAGAAGACAAATATGACTGTATATCATATGCGTATAGATGTACTTGACAATGTGATAAGAAAGTGGGGTAATAAAAAATAAACACTGAAAACATGAAGGGTCCTAAAATACTTCCCTGCGGTACACCTGAGATTGTTCCTTTTAAGGATGACCATGGGTAATCATCCAGTTTGACCGCCTGAGATCGGCCTGTGAGATAGCTGGTCATCCATTTAAGAGAAATGTCATCGAATCCTATGGACTTGAGCTTCCTGATAAGTAAATCGAAATCAACTAAATCAAAAGCTTTACTTTGATCAAGCAGTACTAAAATGGTGACTTTTGATTGATCTCTGAATCTCGCAAGATCGTCGATTACTTTCAAGAGGGCAGTCTGTGTTCCGTGTTTTTTGCGAAACCCAAACTGCTCGTACGGGAGTATTCGATTTTCTTCAAGAAAAGCTCTTATTTGACGGGAAACATTTTTCTCGAAAATTTTAGAGAATGAGGGCAGAAAGCTGATAGGGCGTAGGTCACTGAACGTGGTAGGTGCATTCTTTTTCGGAGTTGGAATTATATTAGCAACCTTCCAAACATCTGTAAAAATACCCTGTCTGAAGGACTCGTTGAAAATGTGTTAAACTTCATCAATACAGTGTGGTATCACACATCGTCACGTATCGACGCAAACATTCTGGTTTGCTATAATCAAACATTTCCAAAAACTGCTCAGAATCATCAAAACGTTCTTATTTTTGGTCAACAGTCAGCTCGCGCGGCACCCACTTTGAACAGAGCTTTCTCTTAGTCAAATGTTCATGGAATATAAAGCCATCACATTTTTTTGATATCTTCACAATGTCAGCTAAATCACGCAACTTCACTTTTCGATAAATCAAAATATTGTGTGGAGTTTTTTATGTTTTCTAGTGTTACTGACTTATTTGGACGTTCACTGCGTTCAGCATCATCGGTGTCTCTACAATCACGTTTGGAGTCAGCAAACCAACGTTTAATTGTTGGAGTCCTTGTAACACTTCTCAAGCCATTGACTCGCTTGAACGGTATTTTTTCCATCAAGAAGCAATGTAAAATTGAAACACGAAAATGTTTTTGATCTATTGTTTTGAAAATAACAAAAATAGTGTTAGCGCCATCTATGTGTTAAGTACGAGACTTTTCAGCCCATCTAGTATATAGTTGTCTAATTAGGGAAAAATTCATAATTATTTTAGATTGCTCTTATTGAAACGAATAATAGGTATCCAATTAGTTTGTCTCTATCTTCCTGTCCTTCACAGAGTATTCACTCCGTTGATTGTATTTGTAGTACTAATATTTTTCTGTTAGAATAGAAATATGCGAATAGAAAGAGTGACAAATTCACCATGCATATATGTTTGCATATATCTACATTAGTTGCAAATGGTTCATTCAGTAGAAAGTGGAAATATTTTTTTAATGTATATGCGAAAGAATATATTTCAGAAATAACGAATCCCCTAACGCTCTCAACCAGAATGTTTGACAGTCGTTTGCTGAAAAATATATTATTTTTGAGGACTTTGAAATAAGACGTTTGCGTGTGTCGTTGAGAACTCAATAGTTGAATTATTTTTTAAGTGGAAATTGGAAATGATACACTGTGACTATACATTTTCTAATTAGGTATTTGAGTTTATAGTTATCAAACTGAATGTTGTAGTTGGCCGATTATTTTCAAGACTCACTTCCAAGTTTTGATGAGTCAGAGAAAGATGGCATGGGTGATTTTTTTCAGATTTTGAGGTGAGTACAGCTTTGTGTTTTCTAAAAGTACATGCACGTATTGGTGTGGGAAATGAATAATTCAATTTCTCATTGGGAGTTTTTGTTTCCCACAATGATATTTTTTAAATGAGTGGAAAAAAAGACCCGGAACCATTAGTCTACATGGAATGAAACTACAGTTACGGAGGACAAGTGAATTTGATTTGATAAACAGAAACAAGTCGTCTTTTGATATTGCTGGTTTCAAAGTTTTTATCTGGTTTACTAGGTTTTTCAAAAGTTGTTTCATACTTGTTCAAATGAACTTATTTTAACCCATTAGATTATTGTTTTCATCACCCATATGGAACAACTGTTGATATTCTGGAACTGTTTGCTGTTGAAAACTACCCGTTTCATTGAAATATTTAAACATGCTTCAGAAAATGTAAATAATAAAATGCTGTGGAAATAATATGATTTTACTCATCTTGGTAAGTGAAACGTAATATGAACTCAAAAACTCACTTTTGAAATTCAAATCTCACTATTCATGTGAAATATTTCGAAAAGTTAATTATCTGTCAAAAATATTACTGTTGACAGCGCAAGTGCATGTGAGAACCCATTTGTGTACAATTGAATCGATTTCAGGTCAAATGTAAAACTCGGCGAAACAGCCTAGTCTTCAACTTTTTCTATCGCTTTTGACCTTCGAAAGTGATTATCAATTAATTTCCATTACTTGTCAGTCTGTCTGAAAATTCATTCTCAACCCTATTCAACCGGCCTTTCATTTATCACAGTTTTAAAGTTAGCAATACAAACCCATTAGAAGTGGCCATACTGCGTCCTTTTGAACATGCGATTAAATAAAAATAACGCTTGTAAATGGAATGCATGTATTTTATTCTCCTATAATAATCACACATGAAATATTTATTTCTAATTATGTTGGAATGTTGAATTACAAATAGTCATCAAAATATATAACACATATCACTCTTACTTATGGTAATGATTAATACTCATAACATAGTTTCTCATTAGCACTGTAGACTGCCAAAATGATAAAAATGTACAGATTTCGAATAATGAGCCAAATGTTTAATGTGGGATGTTGGTGATGTATCAACGCCAGTTGTTATTTGTAAAACATTTCCTGTTGATATTTGATACCTGAAATAGAAGAGAAAATTATAAAACGGGCGTGGAATCTAAAATTGTAGAAGGATGATTTTTCAGTTGTAATACTCGATCACTTTTGCTTCATGCCAATCTGAAGATGTTCATTTGAGTTGAAGGAATAATGTTTTCTTGGAGAAAATTATATTTATTACATTTCTCGCTCACAAAATGGCTGACATGGAAAAAAT
>NW_019292048.1:0-60922 GCF_000500325.1 Leptinotarsa decemlineata
ACGCCTCTGCAGAGTTGGTAAGAGAATTATCCGTTGGTCACTTCAAGTGCGACGTTGCTAATGAATCACCTTCAATTGAAAATTGTTATAGTATACTGTAATAATTTACAAACTTACGAGCAGAAAATCATGAAATTTCAATAGCTTTCTTTTAAAGGTTAGTACTTAATGAAAAAGTGGTGATTGAAATAAGAATAGTGCAATCTATATTTGAGCCCGAGACTTTTCAGGTCATGTATTATGTGATAGTTGCAAAGCAATAGGCCGCCGCAAAGTTACAGAAAATCCTAGTCAACACAAAATCATCATGCCGTTGCTTTCTTTTCACTTGTATTTCCATTCAACTCATTTCCATCACTCTGATATTTCTGGTTTGACCTGGTATTCATATGAAAAACTTCTTTCTAACCAAGTAACTGTATCGGAATATTGTAATTCATCTTTTGATTCTCTCATTCCTTTATTCCAATTTATTCCACCAGGTCCTATTATGTTTTCTTCAGCAGATATCGATATTGAAAAATCTTTCGAAATTATTGAAAATAAATCTGTATTGAATTGTTTTGGAAAATCATTAGTATTGTTAAAAATTTGTCATGAGTTTGTTGAGACATTGGAAGTGCCTGAAACCTCTAGTTTCAAGAGAGAGAAACGATGGTTTTTTCGGGTTATCTTCAACTGAATATTGACAGTTCCAAATAGCTTGCTTTTTGTTAATTCATATGAACAGCCTCGACCTCTACATGACGTGGTTTTTTCTATTATGAATATGTAGTTCCATACCACTCAAACCAAATAATCTGTTCAGGAAAGTATAACTNCTGTTGAAAATTTATAGAAAAAACTCTCTGAAAATCAGATATAGGTAAGGTAAATGAGTAGGTACATCTGTATCACTTTCAAAATCTTCTATGTTCAAGACTCTTGGTTGAGCTTGGTGGATGTGTTTCAGATGTTCCAGGCTTCTGTAATGGGGAATGTTCCTCCTGACGAAAATTAAGTAGTTTTCATAAAAGAGCTCTAAAACAACGCATTTTAAACTTATCATTTCAACCTTTTTAACCTAAAAAATTATTTAAATACCTAAAAAAGAGGAATGAAATAATGCATTCAATATTTAAAGGGATTCGTTTATATTTCACCATTTGGCAACATCGGTTATAGCTAATAAAGGACAATGAATCTGTTACCTTTATGAGACAAACAGAGATGACATATTTCAGAGGCGTGCTGTTCTGTTTACTTATGTTCCGAGTTCCGAGACATTCTGTGACATATGACATTTTGTGCACCTAACCTATCTTCCTCTATATAAATTGATAACAAAACAACTGTTGTTTATGTGGCTTGTGGGGGTGGTATTGAACTATAATTTATATTTTGTCTTAATTGTTGATTTATAAAGATAATTTTCCTTTTTTAAAATAGAATATCTAGGTACGTATAAATTATTTTAACTTGATATAGGCGCTGTTGCCAATATGTGAAATAGAAACAAATCTATTTAAAAATTGAAACCCAACATTTGAAACATCGATTTGAATACTTTTCGAAGTGAATTTGAAAAACTCATGAATTAAACTCAACTTTATTTTGTTCAAACTTGCATTTGCTGTCATAACCCAAATTGAGGAAAATTCCCCATTCTGGTACAGCCTTTCAGTACGTTTGGTGCAATCTTCTGTAGTGTACCCAAAGCTTGATATAGAAGACTCAGTTTTTTTTTTCAGAAATAAGGCATCGCTAATAAATATTATTCCACACCGATGAGGATCGATGGTCCATAACCAATTACGCTGAAGGTTAACAAGTTTTCATTCATTCATGGTACTCAGCATGAACACATGCACCAATTTTGTATCCAGATGATATTGTGAATTTGAAAAGGATATCAAGAAAAAAAACAGAAAATATCTAGAAGTGATGACAGGTAAAAAAGTATTAATTTTGTAAGAGTTCTTGTGTCATCATTGGTGAGAAGAAATATTTTCATCAAGGCAGACAACGACTTGAACCGATAACCAACAAATTAAAATTCTCAAGGGAAACATTCAGAATCCAGAATCATCAGAAAAATCACTACCTAACTTTGCAGGAGCCATAGCTAGTACAGACATTTACACGGTAGCAACACATATCCTCAGCATTCAAAAACACACAAGCACTGTTACCAAAATATTTTTCACCGTATAATAATAAATTTTGTGATGCATAGTAGTGTTGAATATCTAGATGAATGAGATTATTTTCTGAAGAAGGAAAATTTCAGGTGAAATATATCTCCAAAGTTGCTTCATCATTTTTGGCATTGTGGTGAGAGAAACATCTGTTAAACCTTTCGTATTCACAGATATTGGACTTTCTTCAGTGTTTAGACATTATGAGATTATTTTTTGAAAGTTGAAAAGATTATCACTATGAAAATGCTTCATTTCATCCAAACTTCTTTATATTTCGGTTTGGTAGGGTATTTTTTCCTGTTGAGGCAAACATTGCGTATTTTTATTGCGGAGATTTATTGAATGGGATACAAGATATTTAAATCTTTCAGAACTTTCAGTTTAGAAGTAAATATTCAGACACCACGTTTGCTGTTTTTCGTTAGTGAGTTATTAAATGTACTTCAAGCTATTATCAATTCAATAACTTCACAAAATTATAGTTTATAAAACTGAAGAGTTCATCCATAAACAAATTGGTGTCTGATGGTTTGTCGGAATGCATTTTTTGTTTACAGTCAATGCTTCTGATTCGCAAGCATCAATCGATGTGATCACATAAAGTTCGAAAAGACCCTGAGATGAATAGGTATACCACGACTGACAAGGAGCAATTAGGTAAAGTAACCAGTCCGAGACAAAGACGGAACACGACAGCTGCGGGAGATGCAAATGTACATTAGCCTAATTGAACATTAGGTGAAATGAACATTTGGACCCCATTAGTGATGAGAAGGAGAACGTGATTAATTAGCTGGCTTTGCAACACTAAAAAAGACCATTTCATTTCGAAATTATATAACATTGGGTCGGCATCAATTACCGGAGGGTGAGGGGGCGGGGGTTTTCCTTTTTCCGAGAGGTCGAAGCGGGGTAATTGCCTAACTTAGATGGACGTGCGGTGATGAATGAGTTAATGAACGGAGTGGGGATTGTTGGTCAAGGTTTTATTATCAAATGGATTTATACTCGACGAATTATCAAAAAATATCCTCCTGAAATCCTCCCGGGTACGTTGATTTCGTTACTTTCTGAAGTGTTCATTCGACTATTATAAAAGCAATTCATTCTGTGGATTAATAATATTGAACGTCTTTGTTATTGAAAATACAGTATTTGAGAAGTATATACAACAGGTGATATTCTTATCATATCTGAAAATAAGAGGCAAAGTTCAGTCCAGTTTCTGAGTAAATTCAATGACTGGAAATATTCAAACTGAAACGGGAATATTTTTAGGAAAGATTAATTGAGAAAGTTACTTCCTTTCATGATCTACACATCTTTGTATAGAGTTATTTCTTGAAATCGATTGCTTTCTCCCTTCCTCTGCAAGATTCCCAAACTTTTATGTATGAAAAATGGATGAGTAGAAAGACAAAACCTATCTTTCCCAGAAATTAGTCTTCTCAAAAATATACCTCTTTCAATTCAAACAAGATTCCTTTGGCTGGGATTTATTCAAATGAGTGAATGAACGTCATTACATTCTGTCATCGATGACATGAGTAGATTGAACCCATTCGTGACATAAAGTCGTAATTTTATGAATGAAATGAATACTTCATCTTAAAATGTTATCCAGTTTTGGTGCTGAAGAGATGATAAGGCAATTGTCTCACGAAAAAACATCAGATGCCCACTAGTGAGGATTACAGTGATCCAAATAAGTGAAATTTCACCTCTTTGATTACTATATTGTGTAGCAATCCTGTGAATGACATCTGATTCAATTCCATAACTTATGTTTGGAATACAAACTAAATAGAGAAAAGTGTTCATATAAAAGTATTTGTTTCGAAAGTATTTTTTTTATTGTGAAATTCAATGTTTATATGAAAGTAGGGTTTTTGAGAGGGCTTTTCTTTCAGGTTGTGTCTGAAAGTTACTTCTCAGTATGATCTACACATCTTTGTATAGAGTTACATTTTGAAATTGATTGCCTCCTCCCTTTCTTTTGACGATTCTCAAGATGGAGAAGAAGAAAGCCTGAAAATATTCATTCGAAAGTCTCCTTGCAAATATTTATGTAATTCTCTCCCTAAAGCTGTTATAAATAAAACATGCACATTAATATGAAGCTCCTTACTTAAATCAATTCAAATCTTCTCACTTCAATTATCTGTATATATAGCAACGCTATTTCTGATAACTCAGTCGATTTTTCACATGAATTTCAAACCCACCTCAACTCAAAGCCTACATTGCTTGTTCGATCAAGTAGTGTTTCTTCAAATTTGGAATTTCCCCCAACATGGTTGTTTTTTCAATCAGACGGAAAGCGTTGTGTTTGTTATCCACGGAGGATTCTTTACAAGTATCATTACAGATTTTTTTGTCAAATAATATAAATATTGCCTTTGGGAGGGCACAACAATTGCATTGTCCAATATTCATTAGGCGTAGTTCATTTGAAATTTCGTGTGAATCAACATATTGAAACGATTGTGAAATACACTTTTCAAAGTATGACTCTAAGTCATATCATCATACATGAACAATATATCAAGAGGTTCTTGCTCTACTATATAATTGACAAACATTTTTATTGTTTTCTTCTGGAATATGTGATAAGTGTATCTTGTATGTCCTTAGAGTCAACCTTGGAGTAAATACTTGTTGTACTGGTGTTGTTATTCAAGTGAGCTCGTCATGAAAAGCCATTATTCTTGACATAGTTTTTGCAAAGATTATTTAATAAATGATATTGCCAGATAATCACTTTCAAAAAAATAAAAATTCATCCAGGAAGCTTATTATTTGCTAGCCCAATTAGCAGAAGTTTGGTGAATGCAACTATTTCCCTAGTTGAATTCAAGATGGAGTTGATGACGATTGATCACAAAGGTCCTCATGAAGGAAGATTGTTTAAGTTTTCTAATAACTTGAATGGATGATAAAACATACTTCGCTTTTGAACAGGTTCTCATCCTCAAGAATCCACTTGTCTCACATGTATAGCCCCCCTTTTCAATAAAACCGAAGCAGTCCATCACAACGAAGGTGTGTCAGTTCCATTCCGTTAACAAAGATACACAAGAAGGTAAGTATCCAGCTGAGCACTCTAAATTAAAGAAGGGATATATACACTGTAGTATCTAGTGTTCAAGCTCAACTAGTCTGCGTTTTTTCAGAATTCTTCATGGTCACAATATTCGTTGGTGAAGAAGACTTTGACGATAAATGAAAACATTAAAAACATTATCACTAAGTGCCAACAATGTTTGCTGCATTGCTGTGTGCAATCTACATATAACTGGATCTTTCCAGAATTGACAGTTTTGTGTGATACTATCATGTAGATAACTGAGCAATAGAGAAACAATCAGTAACTAGTCTGACAAAACAACGATAAAAATGAAATGTTATTTATGTCACTAGCAAAACAATACATTATGGTTCTTGATACCGTCGTTTTCGGTATGTTAGACTGGTATTCTAATTTTCATCACCTATTGAGGGAAATGTATGTTCCAATAATGACAAGTCTGGAAACAAAGCGGTTTGCCAGTGCCAGATAGGGAGATGGAAGTTTAGAGTCATTTCGATTCAAATTCTCGACGATGTTTACTTTCCATTAGGTACTAAAAGTGTCGATATCGCGTACAAACTAACTAGGATTTGCTACGCATTAATTTAGATTACTTTGTGCTGAATACACACGGATCCTTCATCAGTTTCGCAAATGAATTGCTGTTTTCATCAAATACGGTTCATGTTACCAGTTGTTTTCAAATTGAGGCACGTGGATGTCATCTTATGGATCTTAGTAGAAAAAAGTAACAAATTTGATTTGCTGAATCTGTTCAGTATTTTGGTTGAATTGAATTTTAAAAATTCTCAAAGAGTTCTCAAACATTTCAAAGTTGAATTTTTGGTGGTTCTGGAACCATGAAAATATTTCATATTTTCTTTAGCATTATGGATATTCCAACGGTTGGCTACCTGTTTTAATCAAGACGAAGATTAAATTATCAAATCTATATATGTATAAAAGAAAGTGGTGTTAGTTACACTATTTATAACTTGAGAACCGATGAACCGATTTGGCTGAAAATTGGTGGAAAAAATGGCTTAGAACAAGGAGAGGTACATAGAATATTTTTTATCCCATTCGACCGCGTTTCCGTGATGTCACCAAGAAGTCACTATAAAACGTGGTATAGCAAAAACGCATCTGACATGAAATAACAAAAAAAAGTAAATGACAGCTAAACGTAATTTTTACAATGGTTAATGAAGGCAATTGATGATGGAAATGGTGGTTTATATTTTCTGGATGCCCCTGGTGGAACTGGTAAGACATCATTTCATCAGTTCGGACTTTCATTGTCTAATATAATATATGGAGGTGCAATGATTTTACTGTCTGGCGATTTCCGCCAAACACTGCCAGTAATTCAAAGATCAACGGCTGCCGACGAAATGAACGCTTACCTCAAATCATCAAATCTATGGCTCTATGCGAAGAAACTTCAGCTGACAACAAACATGAGAGTTGCATTGCTCAATGATACATCTGCTGAAGATTTCTCTGAGCAATTGATGACTATCGGTAATGGTCGAGTACCGGTCGACAAATCGGGCGGATTGATTTCCTTTCCTCAAAATTCCTGTAACTTTGTCTCATCGAAAGACGAACATATCAGCAAAGTATTCCCAAACATAATTACTAACTACAAAAATAATGAATGGTTGAGTGAGCGAGCAATTTTAGCGGCTAAGAATAAAGATGTAGATTCAGAATGGTATCATTGGAACAATGCATTCATTCAAATCAATCGACTGTGCAACAAATGAAGATGAAGCCACCAACTATCCAATTCAATTTTTAAACTCCTTGGATGTGCCTGGCTTTCCACCGCACAATTTACGCCTGAAGGTTGGCTCCGTAGTAATCATGCTTCGAAACATAAACCCACTAAAACTTTGCAACGGTACACGTTTGGTGGTAAGTAAAATGATGAACAATGTGATTTACGCGACGATACTCAAAGGAGAATTCGAAGGTGAGGAAGTTCTCATTCCGAGGATCACGATGATCCCAACCGATATGCCGTTTGAGTTTAAAAGACTTCAATTTCCAATTCGTCTTGCATTCGCCATGACCATTAACAAATCACAAGGCCAATCCTTGAAAGTTTGTGGTCTGAATCTGGAAAATCAATGTTTTTCACATGGTCAATTATATGTGGCATGTTCACGGGTCGGAAGACCATCTGCGTTGTTTATACTTGCGCCTGATAAGAAAACAAAAAATGTCGTGTATCACAAGGTGCTTAACTGAAGAGTGCAACCTAATAAAGAATAATTAAAATACTTGATTCATAAAAAAATTAAATTAATAAAATCAAAAATGTGCTTTTTTATTGCCTCTAAAGCGAAACGAAGTTCGCAGGGTCAGCTAGTGAATTAATAAAAGATTTATCACCAACTCGTTAATGACATTCTCAGTCTTTAATCGAATAGAAAGAAATAAGTGATGATTCGAATACTTGGAGAAAAAATATAAAAATATAAAAAATATTGATGGATGATAAAAAGTTTTCAGGAAAACAAATGAGAACAAGTATATTTGTCAAGAAATGTTTGCTTCATCTTGAAAAATTTCACCTGATATCACGAAGTGTAAAAAGTAACATTATATTACCAACACTTTAAAAATGGTCAAGATCAATAGAAATATCGTAAACAATAATTCCTCTCATAACAGAAAAGAAATTTAATAGGAAAAAGAAACTTCTTGGCTCTCTATTTCTGTATCTCTATGGAAAAAAATGTGGGAAATTTTCAGAAAAAAGAAAGAAAACTAGGACTGATATTTTTTTCAAATCTTCAACGAATGTTCGAAATATTAACTGGTTAGAAAAAAGTAATTTTGCTATGAATGCTATGAATGGAATGAATCATTTGGTAAGAGTTTGAATTTTCGGCTAAATTTGTTCTATTACCGATAGAGAATTGATAAGTCATGAGTTTTTTCATCGTATTTCAATTAGTTTATGAGTTGAAAAGAGAAAAGCAGGCAAAGCTAAATTAGTTTCGCTCCTGTAACTTTTTTTTCTCTTTTAGTGCCAATGTAGATATTCGCTGTTTCAAATGGTATTACAAATTGGATAAATTTTATCAAACATAATTTGCAGCATGTCCATCTTACAGAAACTCATCCTAATTTTGGAACTTCGAATGAAACATACACTATATTCATACTTTTTCGGATTTGGCAGTTGTTTTTATATACAATCTTATCATTTCAATGATAAAATACTATGAAAACCTTTTATTTATAGGATCTTTAGAGCCCCTTTCATACAAATGTTGAAAACAGTTCCAGTGGGACTGTTTTCAACATTTTGTATGCAATCCTAATTATTTCTACAATTACAATGTACCATTTCTGAGAGAATCGTTTTCCTGAAAATACTGTAATAAAAGCACACCGTGAATAAACGTATCTGCCTATGTGAATAGCTACAGAGAGTGTTATATTTTGATAACGAGAATGGAGAATAGAAAACAACATCGAGGCCCTACCATGTCGTATGAGCTTAATACCCATATAATTAATTTTCCTTTTATTAAATTCAAGCCAGATGACGTTCCCTAATGAAATGAAAACACTCGGAATAATTAAATAAAAATAAAGTACGAATCTTCTAATTCCAAAAGCGCTTTGTGTTGGTAATTCAAAATTACTTTTCATTGAAGTTGGTTAACTACGTAAAAGCAAAAAAAAAGTTAACTGAGGATACGTCGTAATAAAACGCAACGTAAAAAAGATGAAGAACATACTCAAATTTTTTGGCACACATCAGCATACCAGATTCAATTTTACCTAGGATATAATTAGCTTTGAAGAAGTAGGTTACCATTATAGAACTTCATAAACACCTAACATGAATTGGAATATGAAAAAATATTCAGAAAGTAATATACAATAATTCAGCAGACATTGATAACACAAATGAGCAAAAATATACATAACACTTCTGATTTTATAAAGAATAAATCTAAGGAATTTGTTGAAGAAAATTTGTTGCATTCTGTTATGTAGTGAATAAAATAAATAGTTGGTTAAATGAAATGAAAGAACAAGTGTTCCGTATTTCTCTGAAATACAAGTGATAAAAATCTAACAATTCCGTTGGTACTTATCAACAACATTCCGATTACTACAAACGGCTGCAGACATTCAATTTTAATAGTATGTCTCGTAAGTGATCCTGGTGTTTTTGAAAGAGTTCGGAAATCGATGAGGAGAAGATTGGATTCTTGCATTCGAGCGGGGGTAGTCATCTTCAACAGTTCTTGTAGTTTAAGAAACATTCCATGTATTTTTTGGTAATAAATTGTTATTGTCGAAATTTTTTTCGCTCCGTATCTTCGAAACAAAGCGCCCTATCAAAAATCATAAAAGACAAAATATCCTTAGAATAGTCGAAGGAATAGTCTCTTGAATTTTTGCCGAATGTTTAATGAACACCCTGTATGTGCGTGTGTCTGTGTGAATGTTAGGAAAGGTTTTTCGCGGTCAGCAATCTGATAATCTGAGGTCTCAATCTGCCTACTCTTCAAGTAGTGACTCGCTCCAAGGGTTTTGTGACTTAACCTCAGGGTCTCAATATTTCTACTCCCGAGCGTCGACTGTGGAGCCCAAATAGAGGCTAGAATTACTAATTCAAAACACATGGAAATTACTTGAACCAGGCCCATGCCTAGAGAAAGATGACGGTCATTTCGCAAATGAAAAACGTGTCTCGGGAGTCCCGACAGAACTGATAACTCAAAGTAATCTAAGTTGAACTATTTAATATTGAAATTGCAGAAAATCTTAGATTATTACTGAAACCTTATGTATATTGATATGATAATGTAGGTAGAGGTTATTTATTAATAAAATATTTTACTGAATCTAAAGAAATGAACTTTAAACGTTTAAGCCAGTCTCGGATATACCTATACACGGTAGGTTGACTGGACTGACGCCTATCAGAAAACTCCCCTAGCTAATACCACGAATGGCGTTGGATTATATCCGACAGGCGTCAGTGCAGGGATCTTCTTGGAAAATTTCCTGTATATGCAATTGGTAATACAACTGAAAGAGTCGACCTTCAATTTTGGAAAGGTCACACTTGCAAACCGGTTTCGGGCTCATTAGCCACTCGTCAGTGCACGATAGTCTCCATCATCGACCTAAAATCAATGATATTCCATAATTGAAAATCGGAATTCTTTCAGAGTATTTCATTTCTCTTCCTAAGTTGTAGCGAACTAGAAAATGTCACTCCATCTAGTGAACGAGGTACTAACCATATCTGAAATTTGTCCAATTCCTCTGCCTGGTCTGCAAGTGTGCCCGTTCCAAATTTGGAGGTCGACTCTTTCAGTTGTATTGCCAATTGCATATGCAGGAAATTTCCTGTGAAGATTTCTGCACTGACGCCTGACGGATATAATTCAACGCACTTCGTGGTATTAGCCAGGAGAAGAGTTGTTTTCTGATAGGCGTCAGTCCATTCAACCTACTGTGTAGGTATATCCGAGACTAGCTTGAAGGTTTAAAGTTCATTTCTTCAGATTTGTTTACTGCCAGTCTTCAAGCATAGCCCACTGACTAAGTAGAAAATATTTTACTGATTATTTTGTGTATGTACATATATTATAGCTGCCATACGCCAATTGTTGCTTTTGTAGGATTGAATACTGATACTAATAATATACACATACATAAATTAGTATCATCATTTTCAAGCGACGTTTCGCTTGAAAATGATGATACTAATTTATGTTATATTTTTATAATACTGTCAACAGTTTATATCTATCGCACACTAAACACTGAGCGTCTGTCCGGCGAGAGAAGGAGCCTGCCTTCCGCTGGTGTATGCGTGAGAGAAAGGGAAGCCAGACAAACTGGTGCCGTTACGCATTAGATAACGAAGCGATTTACCCTCCCATAAGAAGTTAACACTTCAAAAAGTCTTGATTGAAATCTGTTTAACGGCAATATGATGGAACGGCCAATAGGTATATTCCATCCGTTACCAAGTACCTTCAGATATTTGTCTCTAACAACCATAGGGGCTGTGATAAATTGATGGTTCCTTTGTTTGATAGATACCTTTCTTCATGGACTGAATGATGGTGTCAGGAATTCAAACGATGACCTCGTTACTCGTATAAAAAAAATCTGTTTTAAAATCTGTTTTTCCGTTAATCAGCTGTCACCCCCATACAAATATGTGTTCTCCTTATTGAAGCTGGATTGACTTGGCCTTATTTAGTTCATTTATAGAAGTTTCGAGCTGATTCTTGTTGGTGAAGATGCTTCTACGGTTCTTCTTCTCGTTCATTGTTTCATTTCGAGTTCTCGAAATTTTTTTCTGTCTGGTAACAGCTGAAATACTGCTTGTTTTCTATCTCCAATTTTACTCATTCCACCGCTGTCATCAACTGTTACGAGTGCTATACTTTAAATTACTAAGAATGACAAAATTCGAACATATTTTTCAACTCATTTTATAATTGACAATTTATTTATGACAATTAGAGTTTGAAATATTCTGGAAATATTTGAGTATACACTTCGTAAATTACATATTATCGTATCACCAAAATTGAAAGTCACTCACAGGATTTTGGAATTTTTGACATAAAATTTGGCTCGGAGTTGTAGAAAGTTCAGGTTTGTAAAGTTAATTCAGCGTCAACTGACACAATTTAAATAATCTGCAATTATTCCGATCAGCAAAACTTTGATTTGATTCACTAACTTGGCTTCTCGATCTTCTCCTTTCCCCTCGAAATGAGCTTTCTATATTTTATGTGTCGCTAATAATCGTAAAAAAGGAAGGACAAATCGAAAGAAGATCAATAAAATGGCACTCGACGAGATGAAACAACAAATTGGACATGAGAAAATTGGGTAAGAAATTGTCTGGAGTCCGTCACATGGCAAGGGAAAGCGTTTTCATTTTGCAACTGGCTTCTATTGAATTATTCAGTGGTCGCAAATTCAAGTCTGGAATTGGTATTTGTAGACGGGCGGATTGTAACGCGTGAAACGAGCTTTTTCTGATTGATTTCGACGAAATTAATGGAACGTTTTTGTGGAAGTGAGTCTGTTGGAATAAATGAGGTTTTCTGTCTGTCATAATGGAATGTCGTTATTGTACTGAAACGAAACTGGATACACATACATTATATGCATGTGTCCCTTATGATCCAGCACTTTTTTATTTTTTGGATCAGGTGTTAATTTGTGAAAAAAAATATCGAACTCAAAAGCTTCAAATATTTTTTATTCAATGTATATCTCATATATGAATTGACAATCATATTACATCATAACAAAAAATGAAGTATATACGAAGTGATACATTTATTATTTGTTATAATAGTGGCAATATCATTTATCAGATAATGGAAATGTGTGCTGGAGAGAAATGGGTTACTGAACTTTTTAAATCCTCTCCTAAGCAAAAATCAGCTACTGTTTCTATATCATCTCCTGAAATTGATAGCAAAGTGTCGTCTGCAAAAAGGTTCATGAAATCACAACCATGGATGGTATCTATATCATTCAGATAGATTAAAATTAATATAGGTCCCAAAACATTCCCCTGAGGTACCCCGAAAATGACATCGTGAGATGATGACACTGAATCCTTTATTTTGGTTACCTGTTTGCGTTGTGATAAATAATCAGTCAGTCATAACAAAACAGGTGCCCTGATATTAATACTTCGTAGTTTATTTAGTAATATGTGGCGATCAATTGTCTCAAAAGCTCTTTTAAGATCTAAAAATACGGCTATAATATAATGTCACTTATCTATTGATTCTTTCCATTTTGATATTGTGACTTGTAATGCAGACTCACTTAAATGGTGTTATCTGAAACCTGACTGATATTTTAGTAAAATATCATTATTTTCTAGATATTCAATGAGTTGATTATAAACTGCGAGTTCTAATATTTTTTCAATACAGGGCAAAGTATTGATTGGTCTAAATTCCCAGGATTTATTTGTGTTAGATACATCTGAAAAAGATATTGTATAGTGATATGTTAGTAGGTTGGGATCAGATAGAATCTGGTATTTTCCGAGTATTTTTTGTTTTATGTTTCACTATCAATTCAGGTACTTTAAAACCTCATTTAACCCATGTCTTTTTTCAAGGACAGAACACAAGCACTACAAAAAAAACCTCAAGTCGCTCTAAGTTCGTTGCCTGTGCGGAAGTAACGATTCATGTTAGATTTGTATTGACTGGAGATCAAATTCATTCAGATAAATGATCTCACATACACACAGTTCTCCAAAAGAAAGATTTCCTAACTAATGAAGTTCGAGATGTACTGAGTTGAACCTCAAAACGATGAGCAGCCACAGTCCATCGCTTATTTCTGATATGTACCGCTCTTGGTGGAATCGAATGTGCCAAGACACTTGAACACCTCCCGTGAAAGTATCTACAGAAGAGAGACAAATCTCCAACTTTCCTTCGATGTTTGAGACTATCAAAGTTGCAAGTGATGTTCGTGTCTCTAATCAGGTGGATGGCTTTTTTCTGGATGGAATCCAGAAGCTTCACGTCATGCTCAGGAGCGTAGCTTCATATATGAGAAGAATACTAAGAAATGTTTCAAGCCTTTGAGGAGCAGCCTTCGCAATTCCAGCCACATGATTTTTCCAAGACGGATTGTTTTCATTTTAACCCCCAACAAACTTATCGAAGCAGAAAGGGGATATCAGACAGACCTTATTTCATTCGATTCTTAGACATTTATCTTTTTGGAAAAAACCGATGCCTAGGTTTTCGTGACATTTGATTGAACCTGGTTACTTTCCCAATTTGAAATCACCTCCAGATCCTCATCAAGATTTCAACCTCCTGATGCCGGTGAAGATGTGCATATGCAGCCGATGTCCTGGAATTCAAATGGAATAACGAAACAATTGTGCTGTCGTCAGCAAAAAACTATATTGGATTCTTGTTTTTGACTTCAATGAGACGTTGGAGATAATATGGATCCCTGGGAAACACCATCGATCTTTCAGGAAGCTGGAGAGCCATACACAACAATTATCCGACAAGCAATAGGATCTCGAAGTGTGGTAAACAAACCCTCATGCCACACACATTAAAAGACCTTAGAAATATAAAACGCAACACGTGTTTCTCTATACAATAGCTTCTTCAGGAGCATCTATACTTGAGTCTAGTCACGTCTGAAGAAGCTATTGTATAGCGAAACACTTGTGTCGCTATACCTGGTTCACCTGTTCGGTGAAAATCTCACAATAAAATGTTTCTTGAATAAGCTATTCAGATGTTGTATTGAGCAAAAATACTCATCAATATGATAACAATTTCATGATATCGTTTCAGATTTGACAGATGAACAGACAATCCAGATTATGAAAAACAGATTTGACGATATACCAGAAATATATCGAAATCAGAGGGATGTTTTGCGAATGATTTTCATGTTGGGTAAGTTTCATTCATAGTTTTTCTATCAAACTTTCGAAGGTATCTGGAAATTTGTCATGTACTATACTAAACAATTTAAACAATGCATTTCTCACTTATAATGTGGCCTTTCCCTATGTATCTAGACTTATCTGGTCTATGCAACTGATAATGTTGAAAGTGTTCCTTGTGGCGAATTACTATAGTCGGCTTAGTTTGACCAACATACTTGTTTTCGCAATCCTCACAGCTAATTTCGTGAATCTCAGATTTTTTCTTTTCATTTTGTCTTTCAGGTTTACCAATACTTACAGTTTTGAAACCCACGTTTACAATATTTCAGACGATTTCGAAAGATTGAATATCGAAAAATGTGGACGTAGACATAACATTTTTATCAACTTATTCAGATCATCCTCAAACACTTCAATCAATTATTATAACTATTATCAGCACGAAATCATTCGAAATTAAAGTACTGCGCCATCCAATATATCGCACAAAAGCCCCCGGATTTAAATAAACTCGAGCAAAAAACGCAGTGGGTTATTTGAAAAATTAATTAGTCATTAAATCTGCTACATAGTATGAAGCGGAGCTTGAATATGAAACCTAATTAGTTTTAGATTGATAGCATGATAGCTTTTATAATCAGATATTCACTTGCATTCAACGAAGCCTCACAAAGGTTTTTTTGCTCATTGCTTTTTCGTTTTTTAATTACGTTACTTGTACGAATGAAACAAACAATTAAATTATGAGAAAGCAATCTCAGATATTTCGTAGTTGTATGTATGTGCGTGAGGTAGGTTACGTTAACTTGTCAGTGGTGGAGTGGATATAGAAAAATATTCAAATTGGTGAAGGTTATTTACAAAATTATAATTCTATTGAAACTGTAGAAACTATGAAGTGTATTTACGTGTAAGAATTTCAGTTCAACTGTGGAAAATTGATGTTAGATGTGGACATCGAGGAGACTATCGGGCCTCTTTCTGAATTAATTGAATCGGTATATGTATTTTGATTTTTTTAAGGGAGGTTTTTTAACTAGTGAGATCTTAAGGGGTGCTATTATGTTGTCTTCCTTGTTCATAGTTTATTTGCTGTGTGGAAAATGGGCGACTAAATTCTTATGGGAGGTGAACCGCTTCGTTACCTAACGCGTAAGGGCGCCAGTTTGTCTGACTTCCCTTTCTCTCACGCATACGTCAGCAAAAGTCTGGCTACTTCTCTCTCGTCGGACAGACGAACAGTATTTAGTTTGCGTTGGACATGTACTGTTGACAGTATTATATAAATCTAACATGCAAGCACGTAGGGAAAACCCGGGCAAAGCGAATATTGTCTATAACTCCCAAATAGTTCATTGGACGGCCGCCGTGTTGTCATAGCAACGGTCGCTAGTTGTCGCCCCGTGCGAGGTAAACACGTCGGGACGACGTGTTTACCGCGCACAGAGAGTGTGTTTTTGGAAAAATAATATCAATTTACAGATGTAAGTGTTTCGTTTATAACTATAATATTATTTGCGACATGCTCTTTGTTATGAGCAGGATTTGATGCATGATTATGTAGCTTTCATTTATCCGTAGACAACGAGTTTAGATGCTCCAGGGCAAAGCGGATTGGGCAAAGTGGATACCGTATTCACTTTGCCCGGTTATGACAAGTTATACAGTTTAATGGAATTATTTACTTTATAGCGTTTTTTTCCATTGCAGATGGTGTATAAAAATAAAGACAACACTAGAGAATCGATTAAAAGGACGGTAAAAAAATACGGGCTAGCTTAGGCTACATTATATCGACATGTCAAATGTGGAATTGCTTCTCCACAGTTAGGTCGATTCCGTCCCATATTCACAACTGTCATTGGCTGTTTAATGCAGCTGGTAGCTTAAATTTCTTCCACCTTTTTTAGTTTTTGATATAAAGAAGATGCAGCCAATACTTCTTGATGGAAGTCCGCCAGGGACTCAAGGAACGTGTACTCCCAATGGTTGGACATCAGGCGAAGTCTTCTTGAATTGGATGCACGTTTTCGTAGAGCAAGTGAGGCTTACATCAGACGAAAAGTTCCTGTTGATACTATACAATCACGAAAGTTACAAATATTATCCTGCGCTTGGGTACGCAACCAAGAAAAATGTGGTGATATCATCCTTAGCAACCCACACTAATCACAAAATGCAACCGAAGGATGTTGCTATATATAGCCCACTGAAAACGTATTTTAAAAGGGAAATCATTAGTTTAAAGAATCTTACCCCGGCCGCATCATTAACCAGCTGCTAGCACCAGTTTTTCTCAAAATTGCGGTGGCCATCAACGCAGTGCATGCGTTTGAAAGTCCCGGAGTTTGGTCTTTGAACAAGCATCATTTTGCACCAGCCGATATACTTGCAGGCACATTCAATTTGAATACTCAGTCAGAAACTTTGCCTCCAACAGAAAGAATTAATTTGCCCGAGTCCATCATTCACGCGTCTTCTTCGAATGAATCTCAGAACAATATTTTTTCAATATGTTCCTTTAATTTAAAATGCTTATTTATTCATGAGTAAATGAGATATTCATTCAAAAGTTATTTCATATATCCCTTACTTTTCATTCCACAAAGTGTTGTCTTCCGAATCAATCAACATGAGCCAGAAGTTTTGAAGGCTCATTTTACGTTCAACTTTGTGAAAATGCGATCTGATTCGTCAGTATATCTTGATTCAAACGGTAGGATAATGAACTTTGGATCAATGTCTTTTCGAAAGTCGAAAATTTACGGAAGTTGTCCCTGAGTTCATTACTATATAATGAAACTGAGATTATTCCTGTTCACTCTACGTCTAATCGTGGCATTCATATGAAAAAAATAAGGTATTTCATTCTCAAGCTCTGGCAATTCTGCGAAATTAACCTCTTCCGAAGCTTGTTTCTACTTCTACGAGATATTTATTCCATAATTTGGATTCAGGAAAAAATGTTGCACTTTCATAGTTTCAATTATGATAACACTGGAATTCTTAATTTCATCAGTTCGAACTTTCATTAGGTATCTAATATGATTCCTTTATGATTCGAAATCTATGAAGGAACAAATGAAATGAGAATGAATAGCTGAAATATCAATTACCTATATCAACCAAAGAAACCTGAATTGAAAATACAATAAAACGAATAAAATAAGCAAAAATTAAAAAAATTAATAATATTTCAAACCAAGTTACTTCACGACATTTCGTTTGTTAGTGTCCACAATCGTCTCCGGGTGATGACTGGACTATCCTTTCGAGAGATGAATATGAATAGGTCATTCAAGCGCTTTCACCTACCCCCTCTTCCCTTCATCAGCTTCACCGGTTTAGCGGGAGTCGAACAGGTTTCTATATGTTGCGTATCTCTACGCTAGCTTGGTTATAGAACATTTATGCAGCTTCTTTGAATTTCCTCCCAAACCAGTCTTTCCCCTTGTGGATGATCTCAGCTTGGGACAACTATGTTGATGAGTCCAAACGTGGTCTGAAGATTTGCTGGTTTCTCCTCGCTGTGTGTTTTTTTTTCATTCTGTAAATTCTTGACTAGAACTCGAATAGTCAGTAGAAAATGATCCATTTGTATGATCCGGATGTCACGCAGGTAGCTATAGACATCCGGGTCCAGGAAATAATACAAATACGGAGGTTATCGAGTGTCTTCATATAAATAACGAAGTTATTGATCGGACATAGCACTCAAGAAGGTGGAAAAACATTGACACGTGTTTCGGGCCTTTGGCCCATTATTAGTATGGTGCAGTCAAGTGTAAAGATGGGCAACACCTGATTACCAGAAGAAAGCAATACAAATGCACGGAGCCATTAGCAGGAGTTAGCCTAGCCGCACATTTGTGGTTTCAGTTAATAGATCTTGTGTTTACAAGAAAACTATCAAAATCACCACGGAGGCAGCTATAGCTACCTGCGTGACATCCGGGTTCAGGAAATAATACAAATACGAAGGTTATCGAGTGTTTTGATATAAATAAAGAAGTTATTAATCGGACATAGCACATAGCTATAGCTGCCTCCGTGGTGATTTTGATAGTTTTCTTGTAAACACAAGATCTATCAACTGAAACCACAAATGTGCGGCTGACTCCTGCTGGTGGCTCCGTGCATTTGTATTTCTATCTTTTGGTAACCACGTGTTGCCCATCCTTACACTTGGCTGCACCATAGTGATGCTGGGCCAAAATCCCGAAACACACGTCTATGGTTTGCCACATTGGTAGAAGTGATTCGTACAATGAATTATTGTGAGTGATTTTTCCTTTAGTAATAACTTGTTAATACATCGGTTTCATTTCTTCCTCAATAACTGCATCAGAACAACGAAATAACTCATAGAACTTCAAACGGAATCTCAGCGTGAATATTTCAAATGAACTACTTTTTGGTAAGCAGACCATGAAAACGCAATTATCCAGCCAGTTTGTTATTTTCGTAATCATAAAATTCAACTTCTGAGAAAACGTATTTACATATAAAAAGGTTTCTAAAACTTCAATAAATCGATTCTCACTGGAACTTAACACTAAGAATGTGTTGCAAATGTTGTGGTTTGGCAGATTATAATGTTACAAAATACAAAATGTGATTTTGAAAGTGTTGATTCGGTGTTCGAACCAATTTACGCTAATTGAGGGTCCACATTCGAAAATAAAGTGGAGAAATTTATGACAGCCTCGTAGACGTTTTGCAATGATTTCAAAGGATGTTCCGCTGCTGGACCATAGTCTCTCAGTAGTTCTAATTAACTTGAACATTTTCATCGTAAATTGTGAATGGAGACAATTTATGCAGAGACACAATAATAAAATGGAACCAGAATAGCTTCTATTAATTGACAGAAAAAAGTGGTCTAAATTTAGATGATAGTTTACGATCATAATTTATCAACACTTCGGAATATTCAGTTTATAAATAGAGGAATGTGTGGAAATTTCAAATTATATCTTTACTGGCAATACAATCTAGATGGTTATCAGATGATCTATACTGGAGGAGAACTCAACAAAAATGATGGAGTTAACATGTATGTGAAAGATGATATCAAATATAATCACACTGTGTTAAGTATCACTGAGTGCAGAACAATACAAACTGAGCTGAATATAGAGCATCATCCAACTCTTATTACTGCACTGTATAGATCTCCTTCCACAAAGGCAGAAGACTTTGTTACCAAACTCCAAAAATATCTAGAGGAAACAAAGAATCATAATTCAGATAATCATATTATTATTGGGGATATGAATTTAGATATCAACAAAGATATAGACGTAGTTTCTGATTATTTGAACCACATGAGTGCATATAACTTCATCTCTATGATAAACAAAAATACCAGAATACAAAAAGAGTCAAAGACATGCATAGACCATATATTTTTGAGAGCGCGCAAATATATAGACGACGCATGTACCCCGGCAATTTATGATACATGCATAACANGCTGTTGTATATTTATAAATAAACATTATTATTATATTATCATTAACGCAATTTATTAACGCAACTTTTTCTCTCGCGGCTGGCGCCCCGGTTGGAATTCACAAAAATCCTTTCCTATTCTGCACCTACAACATAAAACAAACCTACATACAAAATTTCAGCCTGCGAAAATATAGTGGAACGGAGAAACAGTGGTGAAAATGTAATTTTCATATGTAAACGCGCCCGTTTTATCCTCAAGGGAGCTCTTCAGTTGGAATATTTAAAAATCATTTCTCATTGCACATCTACAACATAGAAATAACCTACATACAAAATTTCAACCTGAAAATATAGAGGTACGGAGAAACAGTGATGAAATATAATTTTCATATGTAAACGCTTCCAAATCGCTTTCAAATCGGAAAAGAAAAATGTCCTGAAGCCTTTTTTTCTAATGATCCAAATCAGCAAAAACCGAAGTGTTTGAACAAAAAAACAGATTTAGTTTTCAAATGATGAAAAGTAAAACAGGAACCTCAGAAATTGCATTTCTAGTTATTGGAAAAACTATTCGATTTCTAGCATTTACTTTCATCCATTTTACCTGTTATTTACTAGAGATACATCAATTTTGTTCATGTACTAAATTAAAAATAGATTACACACTGTATAAATAATTAATTAGAATTTGTGAGATAGAGATCTTTTTTAATTTCCATATCACTTTTTTCATTACAGTTTGCTTTGGATATGACATTACCAAGGTGAGGTATTTCGAAAGTTTGTCACCATCAACATCCATCAAAATTTTCTCTTTTTTTTTCATATAAATATCAATCATGAAACGTTTTGAACTTTCAATGGAACTCTGGTTCCACGGTTTGAAGTCCTGCAGTTTGGCCGTCAATTCAATAAAATAATACAGTTTGCCAGACAAATTGAACCAAGCGACAGCTGCAGGCTCGTATAATCCTAAAATTGTTGAAATTTTAATTTTTGCTGCTAGTAAATATTTGGCAATATCTCTTCTCATTATACCTTGCTTTGCCTTTTTAAACGATAAATAAAACATGTTTTCGTATTTTCAATATTGAATGTATAGGGTCTAGGTAAATTACTAGTGGGTTTTTCAAATGCCCATTTATATTCTATGAAAGGTGCATGCCCAGCCAGACACGTAGTTTTTCCTGCCACTAATATTATAAAAATATAACCAGCAAGCATGTGATATTCTTTCATTCTGTGAAACGTGGCTTAAAAATGATTATACTAATTTTGTGTATGTACATTATTGGTATCATTATTCAATCCTACAAAAGTAACGATTGGCTTATGGTAGCTATAATGTATGTACATACACAAAATAATCAATAAAAGATTTTATTGATGAATAACCTTTCCTTACATTATCATACTAATATACATAAAATTCAATAACCTAAGCTTTCCTCAAGTTGAATAATTTCAATATCAAATAGGTAGTTCAACTTAAATTAATTTGAGGTATCACTCCTGTCGGGCGTCCCAAGATGCACACGTTTTTCTCTAAATAAAAGGCTCAAAGAGGAGAAAACGGAATCGGGTTTATAAAAAACTCTATTTTCAAAATCATTCTGAAGGGATAGTGAAACAATCTAGCTGACGTATCAACTGTTTCAGTTGATACATCAAGAAGAGTGCTTCAACCACGCCATTGAAGATGACTGCCACAGTTGCAGTCAAAACGTTGTTACCAAAGAAGACCACGGCAAATCCCGGAAACCAACCAAAATAATCTGGATTTGAAAAATGTTTGGTGAGCAAAATTTATTTTTTACTGTCTACAAACAAAATATCACTGTTTCGTTCTTTCGTCTCGTAATTGTATATTGTTAATTTCAATCGAAAGTGGAGACAACAGGCGGTGATTTGCGAGAATAAAGAAACTATTCGGAATTTAATTAACTAGACGTCCCTTCCTAATGAGGCAATTAGAAAAAAATGTTTCGATGGTCTGGCTACATCATTTCGTACAACCAAATTATTTTAATTTTGTGCCGATATGCATGAACGTCACCAATTAAATTTTCAACTAACAAAAAATAATGAGGCAATTATCAAGTATTATGAAAAATAATGATGTCAAGATAAAATCTGAAAATGATTGCTAATAAGCTGTTTAGTGAAAATTCAATTAGAAACGACCCAGGTGGCAAACGAACAATTTGTAAGATGACTTGTATCTACGTTCCTATTAAAAAGTTGAGGTTGATGAATCACGTAACGTTACAATGTGGGATTTTTAACTTCATTAAAACAAACCTCTTGATAGAAGGTTTGTTTCATTTTGAAAGTTGTTCAGAAAACTTATGAATTTTTCCGAATATCATGTTTTTTAGAGCAAGTTATCACCACATGACGATATTTTCAAAATATTTTGTCGACAAATTGTTGTCTGGCTTGCCTGTAAACATAGAATAATTCACTAAAAAATAACGAACACATTTATAATGATTCACCGCCGTAGAACTTTCATCCTAAGAACTACAATAATAGACAAATATCAAGCTATGTGCATTCATCTTAAAAACTAATGAAAATACATATATTCAACTTAACAACTATTCAGGATACTTCAAATCATCCTAACAACCAGATGAAAACAAATATCAAAATACCTGCTGAGACATGAGAAATAAAACTTTCTTTTTTTTACAACTTGTATTTGTAACTAAGGACATTATCATACATTAATGTATAAGTTTGAAAATGTCCTTATAGGACGAAACTGCAAAACAACAGAAGGTTTTATTTCTCATTTTTCATGAAGATCTCCTAACACTTAGTAACGGCTACATCTATCAATTTATCAAAATACATAAATTTGTTGTAACCACTAGCCAAGAAAGTTACATACATTCATCAAATCAGGTAATTTTTACTATTCAGGTGAATTTTAGCAGAGACAAACTTCAAGCAATTTTACCAACGAAAGATATTCAATGTTAGAGAACAACATTTTCGGTTATAATAGTATCTCTAACAATGTGTTACCATTTCACATATTTGAAGTGCTAACTTTTTATGGGAGGGTAATTCGCTTCGTAACATAACGCGTAACGGCACCAATTTCTCTGGCTTCCATATCTCCCACGCATACGTCAGCGGAAGGCAGGCTCTTCCTCTCTAGTCGGACAGACGATCAGTGTTCAGTGTGCGTTAGACACGTACTGTTGACAGTATTATAAAAATCTAACCAGAAGGCACATAATATTCTTTCATTATGTGAAACGTGGCTCAAATATTATGATAATAAATTTGTGTTTGTACATTATAAGTATCATTATTTAACCCTACAAAAGTAACAATTGGTTTATAGTAGCAATAATAAATGTACATACACAAAATAATCAATAAAATATTTCGTTAATGAATAACCTTTACTTACATCATATCAAACGCCAAAAATCAGTTCAGCATATTCCTATCCGTCATAACCTTAGATTTAACAACATTTTTTTAAAGAAAAAAACGCAAGCATTACAGGTTAATACTCAAGGCGCTCTAAGAGCGGTGACTGTGCGAAAGTAGCGATTCACGTTGGATTTGAATCGCTGGAGTATAAATTCGTTTGGAAAAACTGTACAGGATTCAAATCAAATCACTTTAATCTTCAAGATTGAGTACGTTGTATGAAATTCATCAAAAAGTACGTAGGTACGTAGTGCTTTGAATAAAACCTCAATTTTTCTAGACTGGTGAATGTAGTTCTTATCATGACTACTTTTATATACGTGGAAGTTTTCATTGCTATGAATCTAGAAAGTCTGCCAATGCAATATCCGAAAATCACATCAAAAGGACAGGAAGCAACTGATGCCATATTTTATTGGAGCATTAGGAATGAACTACGATGTCTAACAGGTCTTGTTACAGGTCACTGTCATTTGAATCATCATATGCAGAGACTCGGACTGTCGGAAGACAGTGTGTGTAGTCTCTGTTTGGAAAATGATGAAACAGCAGAGCACATACTTTGTGTCTGCCCCACTGGGGACCGAATCAGGTTTTTAGAGTTCGGCAGAGCCGTACTCTTACCATCTGACCTGAAAGACCACTCACTATACAAACTAATCGGCTTCATTAAGAAGCTGGGGGTATTTGGTCGAGTGTAAATAGGTGTGAGCCACAATAAACCCTTGCGGGCTGCGGTGGAGGATCGACCCACTCACTTTGGACCTAACCCAACCTAAATACCTTATAGCATAAAATTTGCCTGTAATGAAAAAAAAATTATGTTTGTCAGAAATACGTCAGTCCCAATTTTGTTATTTTCAAAAGTGGGTGGGTAAAATAATTGTGAAAGTGCTTCAATTTCAATCACTACTTGAAGAATATAACTGTGCCCATGTAAATGGATCAATCAACTTTTTCGTTACGCTGTCTCTCGGAATACGTTTTCCATCAATCAAATCGAATGGAAAATGACCGTTGCACAGATTAAATAATAACTTGGTCAAGACGCAAAGGAAATTAACTTCTGACTTTGATGTAAGACCCTCAGTCGGTTCAATATTCCTTTGACGATTTATAATGTCACTTTTTTCGTTTGATCGAAATGGATAAAAGACATTCGAAACAGAATCGTTAGAGGAATATGCTCGTTTCAATCGGAACAGTTTCTGCACCATTTAGTCTGAAACTGACCCAACATTAATTGGGAAATGAATGTACCCAGACATGAAGTGGAGGTAAAATTCACTAAATGGTACTATGGTACGGCTTACCGTATTGCTGAAAATGTATTAAACATTTTGAACTCAAATACTTTTGGATAAATACATAGTTCAGACGACATGGAAATATAGAGAAGGGTTCATGTGCCCCTATTCATTTTCCTAAATGTTTTCAATTGCTGTTTCATGATTGACAATGTGTCTTTTTCAAGAGTGCCATTATTTTTGTTATTTTTAAAACAACGGATCAAAAACAATTTCGTGTTTTAATTTTAGACTGCTTCTTGGTGAGAAATGTAATAAAGTACAACAACATTAACAAAATGGTCTGAACAGTGGAATTAGATTTCTTAACCGAGAAATCCTCGTGGAATCCACTTAGCTGTAACCAGTGTAACATCTACGGGTTCTTATATATCTGGGTCACCAGTGAAATAATACTTTACTTTATATCAATCCTTGGTAACTCTCTCGCTATTGCCGGGTTTGTTTTATTTGAATAAAATTTGGGAGCTACTGTCACCAGATGCAGACTTTTCCACATCAGAATTTGGATGATAGGCAACTCCGAACAGACTTTAGAGGATTCGTGCCCATCGCACGAAGGCCGGTCTTTTTGAAATCTGATTATTTGGTATACCTACTTATGTTCTCTCTCATTATATGACTACAGAACGATGCCGAATATGCTGAATTTTAATCTTAGTTGAAATGCCTTTTCCTTACTATTCTCTTCTCGATGTTGGAAAGGTTATTTTATCAAACGCTCCCTCGATATCTATGAATATACCCAGGGTGGATTCTTTGTTCTCCAATGAATTCTCGATTCTGCCAACCACATGGTAAAGGGCCGAATCAATAGATCTTCCCGGAATATATGCATGCTGATTTGGATGAAGTGGGTTGTGAACTAGTATTTCATCTCTTATGTACCGCTCACATAGCCTCTCTATAGTTTTTAAGGAGAACGATGTGAGACTAATTGATCGGAATGCTTTTGGTAAGGTGTAGTCCATCCTACATGGTTTGGGTATAAATACTACTCGTACTTCTCTACACTTACTAGGAATATACCTCAGAGCTAGAGAGGCTCTGAATATTCCAACCAGGTGCGACATAAGAATATCCAGCCCCCATTGAAGTAGGGCTGGTCTTATACCGTCAGGTCCTGGTGACTTGAAGGGGAAAAAGCCGGATGTAACCCACCTTATCTTGTTCTTGTCAATTCAGGGTGTTATATTGAATTGAAGAAGTTCGTACTTATTTCCTGTCATAACTGGATGTGTTGTAGAAACACCTATGTTTCCCAATTTCAGGATATGAATCCTATTATTTTCCAAATGTCAACTAACCGACGGTTATCGCGCTGTACCCTGTATATTAGAAATAGACAAATTTGAAATGATAATTTCCATGTAACATAACTATAGCTACAAAATGATCCTAATTATGTTATATTACTGCTTTTTTTCCTATTTCTACTTCGTCACCCATGTTCCTAACTACCTCATCAGTTTCTTGATAAGTATTTTCACGGTGACTTCTTATAAAAATTAAGATTTTCATTGATCAACCAATACGCACCAAAATCAGTGTCATTGCTTCTCGACTTTGAAAGCCGTGGATTTTTGGAATTTCTTCTTGACGTTTTGCTGGCGCGAGTGGCTAGCTTCTTCAGAGGTTTAACCATCATGGCTTGCTGTCCGATGACTACCTTTCAGGCTTCGTAAAGCGTATTTATGCCTTGTCAGGTAATCAGTTGTATTTATACCTGTACCTGTACTTGTACCTGCACTTGTACCTGCACTTGTACCTGCACCTGAACCTGTACTCGTACCTACACTTGAACCTGGAACATTAACAATCTTGCTGCATGTTGCCCTGTTCGTTATTCTAGAATTCCTTAAAATGGGGTTCCATATTCGATTGAAGTTAACCGCTTCTTCTTTTCTGTTGAAATTCTCCGTGTGTTTGTGGATCTCTATTGCCTTCCGTACCAGTCGGCCATACTATCCCTGGTTGGGGGCAATTAGTTCTGTTTTCAAACAAAATTATGTGGTCACCTTCACTAAGTGCGTGTTCTGCCACAGCTGACTTGTCCGTTTGGCCTAGTCTGCAGTTCCTTTTATGCTCTTTCAGACTTGTTCCCATGGATCGTTTGGTGGTTCCGATGTATACCTTTCCACAAGATCACGGTATGCGATAGACCCCTGCTGAGATAAAACTCGAAAAGCAATGACACTGAAAACCTCAGCTCTGAAAGTCTAAACCATTTTGTCTCGCACCAAAATGTTTGAAAGGCGGGTTTCCCATGTGCTGTTTTTTTTTCTGATCATACAGAAACTCCAATACTAATGATGTTTTGATCTATAACTTAAAAAGGTCTACTTCTTTTGCATATATTGCGGTTACTCATTACTTTCGATACGTACTTGGGTTTGTCTTCAGTTGTTATTTGGGATTTTTCCAGAAATAATCTGTTGATTGTACCACATTGGAAGCGCCAAGGATCAGGTGTTTGGATACCTTTTCGACTATAGAGTTTTACTCACAAAAATCAAAATCTAGTCCAGATTAACAAAGAAAAAAAATATTAACCCAGCTTCCAGTACAAGATACTACAGTCATGGAATCAAAATTCAAAGTATATACAGTTACGACGTCAAAATGGCGATATTGGCAAACATTCATAAGGAACATAAAAATTTTTGTAAGTTAAAAGTAATCTAGTCTTTTGCAATTCGAGAATTTATTGCGAAAAATTCATGATCAAATATCCCTTACGCGTATGTCTTCCAGTGACAGCAGTCAACAAATCATTGTGAAGATTAACTGCTCTCCTTCATAGCGTCTGTAAGTTTTGTTATCAATGCTAGGATGAACTCTTGGGTTGACGTATTCTCTTCAAATCTAAACTGGTTTGTGGACACAATCTCATATCTCTTAACCATGGTTTTCATTATTTTCTCGAAGATGTTGGAATGATGTATAACTGAATGAATTGGCTGTTAGTTGTACATTTCCTGAATATCTCCTTTTCTGTGTATCAGTTTTACTACCGAGTTTTTGAAAGCCGATGAAAATATTCCTTGTTCATTAGTTAGGAACGGACTGGAGATGTATTATGATAAAGTAGGCGATGTTCAATGGCGTTTTTTTTATATCTGAAAATCTTGATAGATTACCTACCTTCCAAATGCCCTGAGAGAAACCTTATAGAAAATCAATTTTTTGGTTTCAAAGTAAATATTACATTGTACACTGTGGCAAAAAACTGCAGTTTTGTCAATAACGTTGAAAGAACTATCACATATATTTCATACAACTTATTCCCAAACCAATTACTTACGAATTACCAAATTATAATTATTAAGTAATAAATTACTACAAAAAGGATTGCCAGTAAAGGTATAAACTAGTTTTGGAAAAAATCTACATCCCTCCCGAATCAATTCAATTAGTTCAATGAATATTCAATGTCTCTCAGACGTTGAGAAAACAGGGCAGGTACATTTATTTCAATAACAGTTTCAAATGGAATTGGATTCAAACTACAATTAACATCAAGTTGAAAGCAATGCCAATTTCCTTAATGTGTTTTGTAATTCGTTTCCATTCCTCATCAAGTAAAGTAATTCTGGGAAAATTGTTCGGTATAAGAAAGGTGACAGTGATGGGTATGAATGATCTTTATGTAGTTATATCATTGATATTCGAATTATGTTTATTCCAAGATTGAAATTCAGAGGTGATTGGTGAATGTATCTATTACGTCAAGAACAAAACAAGAAGTTGATATGAAATATTTCGAACTATATTCTACAGACAACATAAAAGAACATGTAGTTTAAAATTTCTGTCGCACTTGTCGCTACAGATTGATACAAGTTATTTAGATACTCGTTCATTTTCATTCAAACATTCCCATGAAATAATCGATTCTGTTCTATGTTCATTTCATATTTGGAACCATGGACCACCATTTATTTATATTGGTGAGTAAACAGCCAATTTACATGCTGAATTCATTGAAATCATGATCAGATATTACTCTTCGAATATCACAGAATCTAATAAAAAACAAGTTCTTCCTTAGAAATATCGATTTCTATTGTATAGTTATAAAATATTGAAAGCAAGATGGAAATATCTGCACTCATGTTTCCATCTATAGGGTCGAACCTACATCTATCTGTTTTGCCAAATCACCTTGGTCACATTTAGCATTCAACAATACGTGCAAATGATAACATTGTTTTATCAAAATGTGTGTTCTCTTCGGGCAACGTAGCGCGCGCTTCGCCCATTTTACGGTCGCTATAATCGTCTTACATAATAGGGGAGCCCAAGTGGGGATTTCGCGGCAGATTAATATATCGCCCTATATATGAGGTCGCCTGTGAGGGATAAAGGATCAGATGAGTAAAAAAAAATTGTTCACCAGAAATTCTCGAGCGCGTCAGATTAAGGTAGGGTGAGTTAATTACCTACTAAAAAGAGTATATTCCAGTAATCTGACAATTTGAGAATGACGTAAAGAAAGGGGAGGGCAGCAAAGTTGTAAAAAAATAACGTCATTTCGACATTCTCGAGCGTAGCTACTTTTTTTTATTTTAAAGGAAATAATTCAAGGATAACGAAATATTGGCACACTACGTGGCAAATGTGTTTGTCACACATTTGTCTGTTCGGTAGTTTTAACAGTTATTAATAGTGCTAAAGTGTATATTAAATTACAAATTTTATACCCAAAGAAAGCCTAAAAGAATAGGAATTCAACGGTATATTAATGCCATAATTGTCTATAGATAATTATGCAACATTTAATGAAATACTAAGATGAAAAGGTATATATTATATAACATTTTTTTCTTCTGACTTCCGCTTTCCTCAGGTCGAGTGGGCTGAAGTCGGAAACTGGCATGCCAGATGGTGCCTTGAACACCTTAGTCTACCGCAGTCGCGTTATGGGTTTAGAGGTTCCTGACACAAGGTGCAGGGCCTGCCGCGAGACGTCCGAAACCCCGTTGCACTTGCCAGCAGTGATAGATACATAGATAGATAGATATATTTATTTGACAACTTTAGTGTTTGTTGCAAGTCAGTTAAAATATACATAGACCGCATATGCGGTCTCGGCCTATATTCATCGACATAATGCGACCCTAAGAGTGCTTTTTTACCATCTGCAGCACTCTTACGGTATTGACAAGACACCGGTGTTGCCGTACGTTCCGGGAGATATTGAATCCGTTGTCGGTTTTGAGAAGTGCCGAATTTTTGGAACTATTCGTTCCCCACCCTCAGGCTCATACAAGTGAATGAGCCTGATGTAGTTTTTCTCGACCAGCAGAGCAAGAGGAAATTTGTCGTGGAGTTTTCCTGGCTAGACGAAAATCGTCCGAAAAGAGGAGGAAAAACGTATGAAATATCGAGATTTTCTCTTCGAACTCCGCAGACTCTATCCAGACCACTCTGTCAAAATGGTTGTTTTGATTATTGGAGTTCTTGGTGGAATGAATCCCTCTCTATTCTCGGCAGAAGTCTTGGCCGGACAAATGCAGAAGACTGTCATTCTGGCGTGTCCTCCCGAATGTATCGGTGATTCGGCGGATAGGGTCTGACCAGCGCGTAGAACGAAAAAAAAGCGATATATTGAATGTAAAAAGAATAAGGATGCAATTGAATTCAAGTTGATCCAAAAAGTTCTTGTAAAAAATGTAATTCTTGTTATGGGTGAAATCTCAAGTGAGTTAGTTATGTGAGGCAATACATGCTCTTGCAGCTAGATACATGTGGAGGCAGTCCGGTTGATTTTTTTTCAAGATTGATTTTTTTGATTGTGATGTGTAGAATTTACATATTTACGATAAGAGAGTGGCTTTTGAATCAAATCAAAAGTATGTTCCTGGATCTGTGTGTTGAAAGCTACGCTTATGCAAACAATTATAGTCTTGTCTCCATTATTCAACAACTCATTCGATTAGTTTGGTACATTATCACTCCAGAAGTGAATTTTCCTGGAAATTTCGAAATTGAATGGATTCTATCAGAAATTAACTTCAACTTGCAGAGCGTTTGCCAATTTCTCTAATGCGTTTCAGATTTTCATTTCATTTTCATTTCTCATCAAGCAAAGTAATCCTTGATATCGCTTTCCCATATCAAACTTCACGCTCATCATAAAGTATGAATTGAAACTCCTTACCAATTAGGAAATTCTGCTTTTACGCCCGATTTTATGAGTCGCTTGAATTATGCAGGAGTTTTACATGACGTTCTGCTATGATATGCAGCAGGAGAGCACCATTTATAATAAATGAGGTTCAGACTTTTTGACTGCTCCTTGAAGTTGATGTTGTATTTGCCAGCATGGGTGTGATAAGTATTAAAAAACTTCGCTGTGTAATACCGCTTTTCAGAATTTCATGAACGGTGCATTATTGTTCTATTCTGAAACGCGTTAAAATTGTTATATGATTAGAAAGCGGTATGGCAACGCCCACAAGATGCTTCCTAATCATCATTCAACAGAATATGTTGAAGCTGGCGTCTGCAGACTGACGTCTGCACGTTTTTATGCCTGACGTTTCGTCTACGAGTGTAGTAGACATTATCAAAAGCGATGAGACAACGGATGAATTTTTCTGATGTATACAACTAGAACAACTTGTACATTGCCTCATAGCCTTTCATAATGACTACTACAATCATAGACGAAACGTCGAACATGGAAACCTGCAGATCACGCCAAATTATCTCCGGTCGTAAAAGTTTACATTCTTCAAAACACAAAATTTCTTATGAAACCTTTTTCAGGTGCTTTTAAAATTTTCAATGTCATCTGATTTTTTATTGTCTTACTGATGATTTCACAGTATGATCATGAATAGTATTCCCCTACTAACATTTGAAAGGAAAAAGTTATCAAAGTCGGACAAAATTTCGTATAAATACTTTAGTTACAACAACTTTTTGTAATACAAATCATGAAATTATAAAACAACAACAAAATTAATTGGCGCTTCGGGGCGACTTCATTGATTCCAGTAGCGTAATTGCTTTTTCAGCTGCAGGAAAACCCAGAAAAACCTGCAGCACAACATCATCTGAAGATCTTGATCTGCCAGTATCCTCTCCTTCAAAAAACAAAATGTAGTGTGTCTCCAGAGGCTCCAATGAATTCAGTACATCGCCAGAACACTTCGTGACACGACTATCGTCAAACTTTAACCAGTCCGTTTCGTCTTTGATCAAGGCGTAATAATGACCAGATTCAATGTCAGAACCACAGTAAACCATGACTGCATGAAAATTATAATAGTGGTCTGCTAGATTGAAGTGTTCATCTATTTCGAACCTTCCTAAGAGTTTGGTGCTTCCGTCAGAGGTTGAGTCATGTTTGAAGATCATCAGTGTTATTATTAGATTGACTGGTGCCTCAGATATACTTGTTTTTTTATAACAGTCAGTTAGTTTGGCGCATGTTTGGCAATACAGTGGATCATCACCTGTTAAAAGTTCCATTTTCAGATGATTTAACAATAAGCTTTGCAAGGACAGGTAAAACAACGATATCAGCACCACATCATTTGAAGATCTTGATCTGCCAATGTCCTCTCTCTCATAAAACAAAATGTAGGGTGTCTCCTGAGGACAGGTTATTAGTCATATTAGGAAACGCATTTCTGATGAAAATAATCTTGAAATTTCCTTTTTGTTCCTCTACCTCCTAGAGAAATACAGTATGGTTGGGTTTACCATAACATATTGAACAATTGGTAAATATTAATTGATATAAAATGCATGAAATGCAGTTTTGCTTCATTTCATTTCAGGTTTTTTGAATATTACGTAAATATATGGAGGAGGAATGAAGAATATACTATATGGAATTGTCAGGAATACAAGAAAGGGGTCTACAGAGAGTAACCTTGAGGTATGCCTTTCTCAGTGAAGACAACATTTGACGGCATTCTTTGAAAATACAATCATTTGACAAGTATGAGGGATAATACAATACGGATATGAATGATGGTGGTTAACCATATCATATATTTCGTTCAATTGAGCTTTTTTCATTGTTAAGAGATGGTATAAGTACGAATTCTTCCGTCTATCATTGCTAACATTATTATGATTATCAATATTTTTAAATGAGCGAAGTCAATGTTATTTGAAAAGTTGAAAATGTTCAATAAGATAAGCTCCTTAGCCAGTGATGCAATTGAACCCAGGTTTGTGTTTAATAAACCCTACAAAATACAAATAAAACAGAACACAGGATCAGATGCTACAAATGCAATACGCACATATACAGACGGCTTAAAAACCAAAGAAGGTTCGGGATGTGGAGTTTACTCCAGATCATTAAGCCTAAGTATTAAGTGGGGAATGAGAAAAAATACCAGCGTGGTTCAAACAGAACTGGCTGGTATCTCAATCGCCACAAAAGAAATAACCAGGAAAGGAATTTCTGGCAAAAACCTAACAATCTGCACTGATATTAGGCAAGCCCTATTAGCCTTGAACAGACAACGTGTTACCTCAGGGCTAGTACTACAGTGCCACCAAGATTTAACCAGAGCCTCGGTAGATAATAACATCATCCTGAGGTGGGTGAAAGGGCACGACAGGAGTAAAGGTAATCGCATTGCCAACTCTTCAGCCGAGGAAGCTGCTGGAATAAGAATTTTAGGACCTACGACCTGATGACTTCGACAAGCGCGGAACTAGCCAAACGTTAAACCTATGCTCAATCCCTAAAGAGATGGGATGGATTCAAAAGACGCAGTCTTGCCAGGATCACCCTGGGAAGCTGGCGCCGAAAAAATATCTGGTAACGGCCTGGAAAAACCTACGCTTAATTGTAGAATTTCTGACTGGCCACTGTCAACCAAGGAAACACCTCCATATTATGGGGCTAGTGGACACACCTCTGAGCAGGATGCGTGAACAGGAAGATGAAACTGTCAGACATGTCTTATGCGAGTGTCCGGAGTTATCGTCAATAAGAGAGTGTGTGTTCGGCGAGTCTTGGCCTACATTTGTCGATATAAAGGAGATGTCTCCTAGTGACCTGTCCACCTTCCTGGAAAGGACAGGATGGACGATGACCCAGGAGGACAACTCCTTAATGTTGTGGGCCTACACTCACCCTCCCTACTCTACAGATGCAGAGAAGGTAAGCTCCTTCTTTCATTGATTTCGTTAACCCCATTCTGGTTTTTTGTAAACTCCAAATACTTAATTAGTTGAAATTTGAAAAAATGTCACTGAAAATTCAATGCTACAATTGTTTAAAAAATCTCCATGATTTTTTTCCAAAATCCAGTTATTGGAAGTGGATGAACCTGCATAATCAATCGATAAAGAACTGATCCGGAATTTGATATCGAATTATCATTTGATTTTGCCTGATGCCAGTAATCAAAGGACAATGCGTGAATTCAAGCACGCCACTGTATTAAATAAACACTCACTTTTCGTAATTAAAATAACTAAGTAGTAATTAAATTTGCATCAGAATAATTACTCATTTTGTTTAGAAGGAGAATATTTCATTACTCGTCCGGTAATGAGAATGTGGAAAGGCGTTTTAATAAGGGTGTAATTGAAACTGGTATGAGACGAGTTCATGAGCTACAAGGGTTTAACGTTGATGAAAAACTCTATGAAACAAATGTAGTGAAATTATCTTCCTTGTGATGAATTTTCTAGAAAAAAATTTGTTATATCTATGAATGCGGTTAACAATATTTATCGCGAATTTGTTAACCTTAACATGTCTGAAGAATGTATCGAGTAGAGTCACATATGTATGAGAAAATATATATTACGAAATACAATTTCGGAACATATATCTCTTCCAACTACCTGCATAGTATGTTCTGGTGAATGCCTGCCGGAAAACAACTATTTTCCTGGCTAATTCCACGCTGGATATTGAATTATATCTGAATAATCTAGAACGTGATTCTGTTGGACACGTGTTTTACTCACCAACTTGATGTCATCCGGGGGTTAACTTCAAGTTTTAGAACGTGTGCAAAATTTCAGCTGTGTGAAATAATTTTTTAATTTCTTTCTTTTTTGCACATCTGTTGAAATCAAAATCAATCAAATCAAAATCGAAAAAGGGCTATTCAAAATTGGTAACAGCTGATGCAAAGTTCATTTGCTTTTGGCCCTGCATAAGATATATTTACTGGAGTTTTTTCCCAACACCAAATCGTTATTTTTAACACCTCGACACGTGTTTCGACCACCAAGTGATCATCTTCAAAGATCGAAATACGTGTCGAGGTGTTAAAAATAACGATTTGGTGTCGGGAAAAAACTCAGTAATATTCATAACTACACCAAAGGTTTCCAAACAGTGCATCACCTGTATAAGATAACTTAATGAAATATCTGTTTTCGAAAAAGTAGTTTGTGTCTGACAATAATTTACGTTAATAATGAGAAAATAGTTCGACTGAGTTTCTCTAAATACAATTTTTTGTCTATAGGTATGCAAAACTTCAACTACAAAAAATTATCTGGATTTTTTGTAAATTGCACAACTGTTACAATATAAGACTCAGTGCAATATACATATATTTTTACACATCACTATTGAGAGAATAGAGTCAAAATAGTTCGTTATTGTCGACAAAAGTAGAATTTTATACATAATAATGATTTCAATGATTTTAATATTGATGTGTAATACTTTTAGGCATAAACCACCTTTTCCCAAATAAATAATTCATGAAGTTACCGTATACAAATTTGCATCACATATGACCATTTTACAACAGCCCAATTTGGATTCTGCAGAAAAACTCAAACAAACTTTACAAAAAAAGAAAAAATTAAAATCACCCCAGGCGGGAATTATTTTTGTATGAATTATTTATTATTTTTGTATGAACTACTCTGAAAATTGTATTCAGAAAAACTTTCCGTATCACTTTTTTTCGATAGTTTGAGGAACAGTACATTCAACAAAATATGATTCAAATTTGAGTGACAATTACGTACATACATTTTTAGTTCATTTTTCATCTCGGTGCATCTGCAATTTTGGTGAAAAAAAAAAAACAATCTTGGAGAAACTTCGCTCGCGAGACGACTAATGAGCGAGCAAAGTTTATAATCTCTGCGAAAGCCCATCAATACGCCTCTTAATGTAATTTGGTGGGTTTCATGAGCAATTAATACTTTGTGGCATTAAATTTATAACATAAAACAATACTCTAAACGCATTTGAATATCAAATGGAAAGCAGGCGCTTTTATGGGAGCTTTCAGACTCTGGAAAACTTGTGGAATTACTAGCCTCGAGCTGAACATTGTTAATCGACGGAAATGGGTCTATTTACGTTTATTCTAAATTAATTCAAAATTTGTTCGAGCTTGAATTGGACAGAATAAAAACAAGCACGCACATGGTGTATTCTCTTTGTTTCGCGTTACTGCATCCTTCTGCAGGAATAATTTCAATAGACAATTGAGATTTTGAAGGCATTGGGCATTGTGAGAGATTTACTCTAGATTGTTCGGAATTGAAATGGATTTTTTTTGCCAGCTGTCGTTCCCATGCTAATGACAAACCCCTCAGATCAAAACTTGTACAAGCTGAGGATCAATGGAGTCCTATCTTTCAACATGAGATAAACATTGAACTAAGAAAAAATGCAGATGAGGGTAAATTAAATAAGCATTCCTATCATAAGCTGGGAGTGATAATAATAATATTTATTCACCATTTTTATACACTCGAGTATATATGGTAAGTAAAGGTAGCTAGTAAAGATGAAAAGAGAAGATTTAGCATAGATTCACCTCTATATATACACACATACACATATATACACACATACACATATATACACATACATATATACACACATATACAAGTAAGCATAGATGTCCACAAATTAAGTGAACATTTTACATCATTCACATAATTTAATCTAAATAAAATTACGTCCACTGTGAATTTGATTGTTTGTGAGATTGTCAATTAAAAAATCTTGGTAACTGTAATAGCATCTTTCTAAAAGCATAGTTTTAACATAATCATGGAATACTTTGTCACTTGTGATTTTTTAACTACACTTGGCAGCTTATTGAAGCACGTAATGGCATTATACTGAGGGGATTTTTTATAGCTTTTCATGAGATGCTGTGGGATTTTTAGAAGATCACCGTTTCTTGTATTATGACTGAGATCTGAAGCATTCTTATCATATAATTTATTGTTTTGCCTAACAAATGAAATACATTTAAGAATGAAGATGAATGGGGCTGTCCATATTTTTTTGTCTATAAAGACTGGCCGGCAGCTATACCGGAAATCCATATTGAAGATTAGCCTTATGATGCGTTTCTGTGCTATGAAGACTCTGGAAAAATCCCTTGCTCTGCCCCAAACCATAATATTCAGACTTATATGAAGGTAGGCCATGGCATAATATATGCTGAGTAAGCCAGTTTCATCCAAACAGGATTTCAGCTGTTTTATGGCACAATATGCTCTATTTAACTTAGCACATATATAGTCCACCTGCCTATCCCAATTTAAATTGGCGTCTAGGTAGGTCCCTAAAAATTTTATTTCTTCAGAAGTTTTAATATCATAGCTAGAGTGTCAACCAGTTGGAATATTTCTTCTGAAGTGAAAGTTAACACTGATCGATTTAGAAGTATTTAGAATGAGTTTATTTCTTTGGCACCAAGTAGGTACTGAACTGATCAATAATAATAATATGTTCAGATTTGCTGATGAGTGGCTCAGAATTATTGCCTGCTATAGTTATCATTGTATCATCAGCAAACATTGTGACGTAGCCTCCCTTTATATGTTGAGGAAGATCATTAACATAGAGAAGAAACAGTAGAGGTCCTAGAACAGAGCCCTGTGGCACCCCGAGTTTTACCGTCTTTGACTCAGATGTCGCACCATTATAACCATTTCTTTGTTTATCATATAGTTTGTTTATCGTATAGGAAAAATAGTGAGATCACATAATTTTTTTTATCTGATATAATTCAGAATATCATAGATATTTGATTTGATTCCAAATGATCCATAATCCTAAGTGCTACAAATAATTTTTATATCGAGCAAAGCAAAGATATTTGCCTATAGTTGTCCCTTTCTGTGGGGTTTCCTTTTTTATATACAGGTATAACGAGTGTTTTTTTCAGAATTTTCGGAAAGTATCCTTGAATAAGAGATTGATTCATTAAGTATCATTTACGATAATAATAGAAGGTAATATTTTCTCTATATATCTATATATCAGGCTACTCTGGAACCATCCTCTAGAAAAAAGAAAAATAATGGCGGAGGTATTGAATTTTTTTCAGGGCAAAACACAAACACTAGACGAAAATCCTCAAAGCGCTCTGAGATCGGTGCCTGTGCGAAAATAGCGATTCAGATTGGATTGGAATCACTGAAGATTAAATCTATTTGGAAATACGTTATCAGGAAGTTTATTTCACATAAACGCAGTTCTCCAAATGAAATAGTTCTTAAACAGTAAAGTTCGAGGTGTACTGAGTTGAACTTCAAAACGATGAGCAGCCACAGTCCGTCGCTTATTTCTGATATGTACCGCTCTTTCTGAAATCAAATGTGTCAATTCATTGAACACAGACAAACCTCAAACCTTTCTTCGATGTTCCAGACTATCAAGGTTGCAAGTGATGTTCGTGTTCTCAGTCAGGCGGATGGCTCTTTTCTGAATGGAATCCAGCATCTTCAGAATATGCTTAGGGCGGAGCTCCATACATGAGAACAATACTCCATAGAAGGCCTGATCTGAGCTTTATAAAGCATCAAAAGTTGCTGAGGTGTTTACAGTTTTCTGTTTTGGGACAGTGTTTCAAGCAGCCTTTGCAATTTCAGCGACATGATTGTGCCAAGACATATTGGTGTCCATTTTAAGCCCCAGAAAGCGAAAGCAGAAAGCGAAATTGTCTGTCCTGACATTATTATGAACTTGGTTACTTTCGTCACAATTTGAAATCACCTCTAGATTCTCATTAAGATATGCAACCTCCTGCTGCCGGTGAAGATGTGTATCCGCAGCTGATGTCGTGGAATCCAAATGGAATGACGAAACTAGTGTGTTGTCAATAAATTGGGTTATTTGTTCTTGTATAGTATTGGCTTTGAACTATGGTCCTTGAAACAATGATACCAAATGCACTTATTGCCAAAAATTAAACAAACGACCGCTTTCAAAAAACTAAACAGGATGCAATAACTTGCTTGTTTGACAATGACGGGAGCAATTGAAATCACATCATTGAAGCTGCATTGAAGACATTCTTGAAACTTCCTCCATTACATCTTGGAGACTTGAAAATTTAACGAGTCATATGGAATCGTATAATATATATGTGGAATTGAATATAAAACATGCTCTCAGACGACCGAATTACATGTTCGACACAAACTTCGAGTTTAAAGTCTTAAACCGCGGAGAGTAGAGTCATCCCGAAAGCAAGCTCGACAAAAACATCTGGTAACTATACAGACAGCAAACTGACGAACAGGAATATAATGACTTTATACTGGGTGTCAAGAGAATCAGGTATCACAGGCAACTAAAAAGTTGATGAGTGTACCACACAGATCGTCAACTCCATATATGCGCTCTGAACCAGCTGTAGGAGTACCAACATCCTTGATACAGAATCAGACCGAAAAATGGGCCAACAAGAAACCCTAATCATACTGGGAAAATTCACTCGAGAACACACACAAGTAATCCTTCACAAAGGAACCGTTCGAAAAGAAATCAGAAAAACTATCCATTGACTTGGCACCTGAATGAAATAAGGCTGTACAAACAATACCTTGCTGCAGGCAATGCAGTAATGGAACAAAGACAGTCCGTCATATTTGATTGGTAGCACAAATTATGTCCAGAAAAATATGACAAACTATCAAGGAAGGGAACTGTTCAAGGTAGATGTAATGAGTGTGTCTATTCGATCCTTCACTACAACAAAGCTTCATTGTGGCTCACACTCATTCCAATTCGACCAAATAAATCCAGCTTCTCAGTGAAGCCGATTACTTCATTTAATAAGTGATCTTCCAGTCCAGTGTCACTCTGCCAAACATTGAAAATATGATCCGGTCGCGGCGGACAGGAGAGTATTTTCTTCACCATCAGAGTCAAAAATAAAATTTTGCATGATAATTGACTTCAAGATTGACTGTGATATATTTTCCTCAGTCAGTTCGTCAGTGAGGATCAGTGAAGCTATTCAGGCCGCAGCTCTAGAATCAAACCTATAGTCATAATGACATATTGATTATTGGTCGATATTGAGGTTATTTGCCAGATGTGCCAGATTCCCACCTCAATAACCGCAGCAAAAGCCCTTTATTACTCTATATGACAGCTATAACAGAACAAAGGATCTGTACAGACTAGTACAGGCAACAAGATCATTGGAATGATGGCCATGAAAAAGATGGGAGGGTAAGTAAATAACCATATCCGAATGGCGTAGATAGAGAGGTTAGGACCTCTATAACTCCATAGTGAGGAGATGAATCTGGTGGTTGACGTTAAATATCTGAGAATGTTACTAGAAATCAAACTGACTGAGAATTATCATTTAGACACTATGAAAAGAGAGGCAAAGAGCTTTGATACCGACCGACATCACATACAAAAAACACGAGAGAGTTGAAACCATGATGTTGATTTAACTCCAAATTACATATGCCCCTTTGGTTTCATTACCAAATGTCAGGGTGCAAGGACTTGGTTTTTGGGAATAACATCAGCATTGGAGACGCAAATTCACCTCATTACCTTTGTTATATCTGAAAAGGCAAGAATGAGTGAAAAATTTACCGAGCAACGAGATATGTAGCGAAATTAAAATTTCGGAATATGTGAGTAAGCAAACATTAAACAAGTCACGGACCAAATAACACAGGAGTATACTTTCGACGCAAACTCCAATGTTAAGTAATAAACCGTGAAGAGTGGACATAGAACAAACATAGTTGGCAAAAAAAACTAATTTACGAATCAAATGCCGATTATGGATTTTTTTACAGCCGTGGTAGGAATCACACGTTGAAAGGTTAGACCTCGTTAGTCCTTAGCACGCACAAGTTTCTCAACTTCTGAGAGTTGTCGTTCGTATGGGGGCAACAACTGATTAACGGGAAAAAAGATTTTGAACAGATTTATTTTTCAAACAGAACACTTTTGAGGTCATTAGTTTCACACAAGTAGTGCTGGGGAAGATTATTTGAAAAACAATTTTATTTTTGGAGTGATAACTTTTTATGGGAGGGTACAACGCTTCGTTACACAACATAACGGCGCCAGATTAATTATCAGGCTTCCTTTTTTCTCATGCATACGTCAGCGGAAGGTAGGCTTCTCCTCTCTCGTCGAAGCGTCAGACAGAGACGTTCAGGGTTTACCGTGGGCTGTATTATACTGTTGACAGTATTACAAAAATCTAACCAGCGAACACAATATTCTTTCATTATGTGAAACGTGGCTTAACTATGATGATACTTATTTTCTGTATGTACATTAGTATCATTATTTAATCCTACAACAGTATCAATTGCTTATGGTAGCTATAATATATGTACAGACACAAAATAATTAATAGAAGAATTTACTGATACTCACATTATTATAATAATGTACATAAAATTCAAATAATAACATGAGCGTTTCTCAAGTAAAACAATTCCATTATTGAATAGTTCAACTCAGATTAGTTTGACTTATCACTCCTGTCATGCGTCCCGAGACGCACACGTTTTTTTCTATTGCTTCCACTAGTGGAAAATATGTTTTTGCTTGTTTCTGTTGCTTGCACTTATACAGGAATTCTAGATGAAAACATGTATTAAATCGTGAAATATGCTAGCTTTTAGGAAACTTCATGTTATCACGATGGATTGAAACAGGTTATTCAATAAAATAGCTATGGCTGTGGGCACATGAATTTACTTGTGCCAGTCAAAAATTAATTATCCAGTGTAACACCCACACACTTAGTGAATCTGTATTGTTTAAGAGGCCACCAGGTCAACGTCATTGCAACCAACAGAAAGCAACGTCTTATATATTCATTTATACCTATGCCACCCATCTTTCCGAGGAAGACGCAATACAGACGTTCAACAAATGACATTCACAGTTGTTTAATTTTGACCTAGGGTTGAAACTCAATCTTGATTTATGTTTACTCTTCATTTGATCAATTGTAGTAGTTTATATGAATATTTTGAAAAAGTTAGTGAAGAATTTACCAATACTCTTTTGGTAGACGATAGTTTGGGTTCCTGTCTAGCTCCTATATCCGTGTATACCCTCTCACAATAATAATGATACAGATTTTCTCAAACGTAGATATAAGAATAGTTTTTTGTTTTGACTTTTCATTAACTAAGAATATTTTTCATTTTTTTCAGTTGACGCTGTATGGGCAATAGCAGCCATCATTCATTTGTGGAAAACGTTTTTTGGCTTTCTACTTCATCATCATTGAACAAAGAAAAGAAAAAAGAAATCATCTACGATATAAATTATGTATCTTCATTATGTAGATCATGCATCTCGTTTTCAATGCATCATCGAGGTCAGAGTTATGAGGGACTTATAGAAATAACAACTGAAAGCTGCTTTTCATTTTGATCAATTGATATTATTTATATTATCAGTTAGATCGATAATAAGTGTAGAAATAAAGTTATTTATCGTTATGTACCATAGGAATAAATTATTTTCGAGTAATTTGGTTTTATTTCCTTGTTCGATTTTGACAAAATTATACATTATGAATATAAAATAGAGACCATGAGCTTTCAGAGCTTGACAAAAACATTTTTTTTCTATATAGAATTCTAAGACATTTTTAGAAATCCAATGGATGGCAGCACTTTCAGATTGTATTCAAATTCTCAGTTTGATTGATATTGATTATATTGAGTCTAGTGGGTGGGTCAGGCAACAACTGCGTTGACTGAAGAATTTGAGTTAACAAGGAGATTATTTGACATTTTTTATGAAAATATGGTCGTGTCAGAGCTATTTTCCGAGTTTTTCTAGCATTGTAATTTCTGCTTTGGAAACTACTTGAGCATTTCGGCCGTTACCTCATCGCCTTCGATAATGTTTAATGTTTAACGAAACATCAGGCATGAAAAATTGTAGAGCACGGCCGAAAAACTCAATAACTTCGACACTGTAATCTCCGGCCGTGAAACTATTCCGATTTATGAAAATTGGAAAACAAATTGTCTGAATTAGGAATAATTTCCAATCAAATTCTACCACAACATTCCTGAGATTCCGTTGGTTGGGTTGGCATGAAAACGACGAAAATTTCATATAGAAATCCGGCAGATGGCATCACATACAAATCTCAAATTTCATGTCATCGTCAGATTATAAAGTAAGTGTCTCGGATGTGAAACATCTGTCATCTGTGGGGTAGTAGGATCTCCTCGCTAAATAGCTGGGAATTATGAGAAGAAATTTCTCCATTTTGATTCAATAGCTATCTATAACATTCCTCATGCAAAATTTATATTCTATCGATTAAGAATTGATAGTATCTGTACTTCCTACTTGAAGAAATGTGTTTTGAATTTTCACACGCAAACATGCAATATAATAGTACTCGTATTTGTTTGAAAATGATACCACCTGTTGGAATCATGTAGAAATTCAAATAAATAGTATTTCATTGGTACGTGAAGAGTTGGAATTTATCGAAAGCAAAATTACTTTATATAGAGAATTGATAGATGGAGCCACCTATAAATCCTAATCCTTAGCACACTCCGAAATTATAAACAGAAATCCTGTCCAACCCAAAAATATTAAAATCTTGAGTGGAAAAAAAAATCCATTTATTTCAGATATGATAATTATGTCTCACTTCGCTAGAAGTTATCTATTGTCTAAAACTAAGCATATAGTTAGTAATGGTTTGAAAAACATATCAGTTGAAATTTTCTAGATATGTACATGAATGAAAATTTTGTGTGCAACTGAGATTTTATTTGAGCATCAAAACGAAAATTATTTTTGTAGTAATTCTGTAGATGGCGTCACTTACGATTCCCCAGCTCTATCTCACTTTGGGATTATAAGGAGAAAAGTGTTTAGATGGGAGTGAGGTGGGTGGGACACTCACAAACTATATTCAAACTTTACAATATTGAAACTACTTTGAAATTGAAGATAATCATCCCTTATTATATTATTATATAGTATGTCACACAAAAGTTTTCTATTAGCAGAAACCCTATCTTGATTTATTTTTGTGAAGTTGAAATTTCTTGCAATATCAAGCTTTTGTATTATTTCTGTAGATGGCGTCACTTACGATTCCCCAGCTCAATCTCAGTTTGAGATTATAAGGTGAAGTATGTTTTGGGGGGAAGGTGGGCGGGACACTCTCTGAAACTACATCCAATTCTTACAATATTGAAACTTTGAAATTGAATTATAGATTTCAAAAATTCCCTATAATTGATATAATAGCTATATAGTGTCATTTCATATAGTTTTCTATTGATTGAAATTGGCAGCAACCCTACCCCCTACTTGATTTTTTTTTTGTCAAAGACATTCATTTATAAGTACTTTTAATCTGAGTATATAATAGTGACTTGAAAATGATGCCATCTGGTGGAAGTCTCTAAGAGTATTGAATATTTGCCAAGGGCTGCAATTTACCTTTACTTTTGGAAAGTTATGAACTGTCTGTATCATTCCCTTTATACCCTGAGACTGAATATATAGTTGTATATTTAAAGTGAACCCACCTGCCAATATTTTTTGAAACTTTTATGTAGTTATTATGAATTATCACTCTGACAAAATAGTGAAAAAACTCTCTATGTTTTATTTTATGTTCTTTTGGTATGATTGAAGTTGCGATCTGAAAAAGGCGACCCCTCTCGGTATTTTCCATAAATACGATGTAACTGAGAACTGTCAAGGATTTGACAGTATTTGCTGTTTCTTAATGATCCTTTTCATGAATATTTTCACTTCAAATTCTGATATTGACAACATTCATGACAAAACATCATACAAATTTGAAAGTACTATCATTTGTCTGAATTATTCTGAAATATTTAACACTGTCAATATTCAGAACAGATTGATATTTCACACCACTTCAAGGAATGACAGGAAAATCCAAACTGAAAGTGAAATAAAAAAAAAAAAATTATTTTCGGACTTCAAGAAATTCAAAGAACGTTAATGAATGGATCCAGTTAAAAAAAAAGAAAATGCATAATTAACAATACTTTATTATTTACAAAAATAACAACAACATACTAAATAAAAACGCGATCGGAATATTCTTCACTATACATTCACAGTTTTGTATTTCCTTCGAACGAACACTTTGTCGAAAATTGTCAATAAAACTCAGAACACCGCTTCAAGGGTCCTTCTCGTCCATTTCGAAAAATATGGATAAAACGATATGCAGAGGTTGTATTCGTCTTTTTGGGCCACCGAACCAAAAGAATGCCAATTAAGGAAATGCTTCGTTTTCGAAAAATTATTGCACGTCCTCATTCGCCCGGCAACAACGGGTCAACTGAAATAAAAGAAAAAAAGTCAATTTTGATGAAAATAAACCAGAAGTATGAAAAAAAAATACATTGCCAATTGGGAAGAAAAAATAAATTAGCCGACATGCATTTTTTTCGTGTAATATAATATGAACAGTGATAACATTGTTCTATACATTTTAGACGAGTGTTAGCAATAAACAGATTTTTAAAACAAAATACAGGTGTATGAGTGAGTATTCCATTATAACTTGCATTGGCATTTAGAAAAGACCCAGCATAACTTCCAATTTCTTCAGATGCCTTCCTCTAAATTCATAAATACCACATAGTTAAATATTTATTGTTGGATGATAAGACTAGATTTGCTGAAAAATTGGTTACTATCTATCTTGACTTGGTCGAACACCTTCGTAAATAAGTTTTGCCTTCCCAAGGAGTCTAGTTGAATTTAGGCCCCAAAATACAACGCATTCGAGATCCAACACCAGATAGCGCTGTTTCGACCCGCCATAGGTCTCATCAGTGGTACTAGACTAAACTACAAATGCAATGCTGGGCTCAACTGTCCCTCTCACAGATAGGATCTTCGTAGGGGGAGATGTATCACGAATGCGTTGTTTTTGGGGTTTAGTTTCAAGTGAAAGCTGCAGGGAAAGACAGAGGACGAATCTCGTTCGGTGGTCGACGTCGACGCTTAGCTCTGCAATGAAAACACTTCATTGCGTTTAGGAAATATTTTCAGGCTCAATGAAAGGAAAATCTAGATCACGTAGAGGGTCAACAAACTGAAAATAAATATAGAAGATCTAAAGTTTGATTTGAGCCCCAAGGTAACAATGTCGAAATACTGACAGTACGATATCATGTGATCTCGAAACAACAAATTCTGGCAGTTTTTATGTGTATCTGGTGTATTTTCAATGGTAATATGGCCGTCCTCGTAAGGAAAGATGGCTTCGCCTTTACTTAGGCTTGTCCTTCAAGAACAGTGGAGTCCGACAATCCATTTGTGGTTCAGATCACCACCATTCGAAAGACCCATGGCGGATTGAAACAGCATTATCTGGTATTGAATCATATATGCGTTGTATTTAGATTTTGGCTTTCAGTTTTTAGCTATAGTGAATATACAAGCACTTCAGACCCCCACGTGTTTGTATGTTACATCCGTCGTGTTCATGAAAAATGTAGTTTGTGTAACTCAACTGAGGCCATATCATCAAAATCGATCCAGTACTCCAGGTGCTATGGTGGAGCATACGTAAATTGAAACATACAAACATACTACATACGTAGACTGTTAAAATCAAAAACCCTTCCTTTCTGAATTCTGGAGAAAATTCAGAATAGTCCACTATGTGAAAAAAAAAAGTAATTTCATGATGTTAGTATATGTTAGATTCTTTCAACTAGGGTAGTTAACTAGAACTAGAATTTTCTTTTGCTCTCGCACACTTTAATGTCACTTTTATCATGGTAGAATACCATGTATTCAGTTAATAGGTGTTGAATTGCGTAGGGTGTACGCATTTTGAAAAAAATCTAGAGGAACGTGCAAAATTCGCAATTCGAGAGCAGCAAATGGATTTGTTACAGCTTCTCTAGCCAACTGATCTGCCTTTTCATCATCACTGATTCTAGCATAAGAAACAACCCATATAAATTTGGCGATCAAGTGATTTCGTTGTAGAATATAAAGATCGCTTTTGAAGATGAAAATGATGGGTTTTTGACTATATTACATGATTGTGAGAAGTGTACTCACAAAAGTCTTTATAAAATGGCATCTTCTTGAGTTTCTTTTCCTCAGTATATGTCAATATCTGTCACACTGCATATACATTGTATCCAAAAGGATCTGGGAATTATCTGAAAGAACATATGAAGTTTGAGCTAGCGATGGATGCTCCAACCCCGATTGCTTTGTACCGTTTCTTACATCTGGTGTGAGGTGTCCATGTTGATTTGAGGTATTGTCCAAGGTGGTGGTTTAACAGTATTGAGGAAAGAGAAGGTAACCAGGAAGGTAATGTATCAATTGTAATACATTCTTCTATCACAATTCCATGTATAAAATCCTGCAATGATGTTACAAAGGGACTTCATGATTTTCTTTGGCCCGTCTCTGGTCGTCAGCCAGAAGTTTTTTTTTCGCCTACAACTCCGTCAATAATTGACCGAGTTAATTAACTCGCTGCGTTCCCGATTTAATTAATAATTAAACCTTCCTATAGATAGTTAACAATTACCTCGTATTATATCGAGGAGCTTTGTATCCCTTAATTAGACAGTAGGTTGTTCGTAACCAGAACAAGACTAAAATACTAAAAATGGCGAAGAGAGGCCGTAAAATGGTTACGAACAGTGCCTCATTATGTCAGTCGATGGTATTTTAACAATGCCGTGTTGTTGGACTAACTGCATTGATATGCCATTGATCCGCCGATATAATTAAACCTTGATAATAGCTATACAACCATTCGGAGTTTTTAATTATCTAATTAGATAGGAAGATTTATATGCTGAAAGGTTATATTCCGTGTTTTTCGTTTTGCGCTCTTTAATTGGACGTACCGTAACTAGGAGGAAAACTGTATTGATGTTCTACCGATATAAAGCAAAGTGGTTGTGTACGCGTTCACATTTTCTTGGTCGGATCATTAAAGATGATTCAAATCTTACGGCTCAACATCATTAGTTTCCTAGATAATGTATGGTTATTTTAGTTTAATTGTACGATGATGAGATTGAACAAAATGAAGTATTGGAATGATCAACATAGTATCACGATTTAACATTTATCCGGATTGGAATGGGTTGCATATATTTGTACGGAACTTCCAGTAGTACCATTTTAAATATTTAGAATATCAATGGACCATTAATTTCATATTTTCGAAATACTTTATCTGTCAAACTCTAAATTCGTCTTCATTTCATTTATTTTTTGGTGCTCTTACCCTTGTTCCACACCATCCTATATTTATATGACACCCATTCCGTTCTATATATTGAATTGACCTCTTAGTGCTTTTCTGTTATCACAAAAAAAAAGGAGCAGACTCAGGAGCGTTTATTTTTTGTTGGTGTGGTTCTTGGTTAAAGCAGAGGCCAAGTAGTTTGTTTGATCTTTGGCCACCAAACCGAAGAAACAAGGACTTCATAGATTTATCCTCCATCGAGTATTAGTAAAATTTGGCATGTCTTACTTCAGCTCTCGTATATTTCAGTGGGTGGGATTAGCATCATTCTGGATCTGGTACTTCTCTCAGATATTCAACGTCTGAAAAAAAATTCTCTTCACCTCAGAGTTTTAGAGGTACTAGTCGTTTCATCTTGGTCCTCATGCTGAATGCTACTGGATCCAATTTGGATGGGCGTAGGTCTATCTTCCTCGTTTCAACTTGTGATAATATTCATGGCTTTCTGGACGCGACTTTTCATTATCTTGGAGTAGAATGACTAATTCATCTGCATAGTCCAGTACTTTTTATTCATTATAATCCAGAAGTCATAGTATCTTGTTGAATGAAAGGTTCTATAACCGTTTATATCAAAGCTCTTCTATAACAGCGCCTTGCTATTCGTACTCTATAATGGTCGTGTAGTAATAATTAGCGTCTGATCCCGATTAGTCATATAGTTCAAATGAATTTTACCAATCATCCCTAAACACCCTTTCAAGAGCCTTCAAATCTGTATTTGTAAACTCTGGTGTTCGTTTATTCATGTTTATTAGATACGCAACATGGCTGACTATGTGGATTAAAATTCGTTCAAAGCCTCAATGGAGAAATTGAATTGAATTATTATGAGAGATCGTTTTTACAAAAGAAATTAGACAAAATTTTGATGAATATAATAAAATGTTTTAGTCATCACCTCATGATACTAACTAGGTTGATGAAACGGGCGTCGATAGATAGTTTTTTTTTTCACGTATCAACGGTAGTTTGGAACTGAGATATTTCAGTTACAGAGATGACTTTCGGGTTTTTTTTCATATGAGCTCCGCCACAATGTCAGGTTTATGCATGAAAATCAAACGAGATAGTTGACTCTCGGGCAATTCAGAATACGACATAGGCTTTCGAAATACCAACTTCATTATTATTTGCTAAAAAATATAGTCTGTGAAGCTAGACGTCCCTTTCGTTAACTAAAATTCAGTCGGATACCATCTTAAATATTTTGAATATAATGCTATTGAATCACTTAGCAGTAGTGTTATATTACATCAATTTCAAATATCTTTCTGCCAATCCTTCAAAATTATTTTTCAAATTTCAAATAGTTCTAGACATGAGAAAAGGAGTAACTGTGGCCATACGAAAATCTGTAGATATAGATCTAACAGCTGGCGCCCAACGTGGGGCACCACATCACAAAAATTGATTTGATCCAAATGTTTTGTTCTGGAGGACTACAGAATCGAAGGCGTCACATCTTTGTGCGAGAGATAAATGCGAAATCATGCACCAACTCCCAAATTTTGTTGCCATATACAGGGAGGTTCAAAAATTAAGAGAGTAAACAGTCTTCAGACGGGCCCTGTGTAATTTTGCAACACATCGTGTCTCGTGAAAAATTGTATTTTCTTACTCGCCGTAGAAACTGCATCAGAACAGTTGACAAGCAGAAATTGTAATGAAAACTTACTCTTTTCAAAATTATTTGAACAATATTATGATTTTCCCCGATTTTTTTTTTCAAACAGAACACAAGCACTACAGGAAAAACCTTGAGGCGCTTTAAGAGCGGTGCATGTGCGAAAGTAGTGATTCACGTTGGATTTGAATCGCTGGACATTAAATTCATTTGGAATAACGTTCTCAGGAAGATTATTCCACATAAACGCAGCTCTCGAAATAAAAGTTCCCAAACATTGAAGTTCGAGGTGTACTGAGTTGAACCTCAAAACGATGAGCTCTTGGTGGAATCAAATGTGCCGAGCCACTAGACCACCTCCTGTGAAAGTATCTATGAAAGAGAGACAAATCTCCAACCTTTTTTCGATGTTCTACGCTATCAAGGTTGCGAGTGATGTTCGTGTCTCCAATCAGGCGGATGGCTCTTTTCTGGATGGAATCCAGCAGATTCAGGGTATCCTTAGGGGCGGAGCTCCATACATGAGAACCCAAAGGTGTGTACAGTTTCGTGATTCGTAACAGTGTTTCAAGCTTTTAAGTATATTGGGTATTTCACTTTGTGTTATAATTATTCCATTCGATTCCTAGGATGCACAATATTCGTCAACGCCGACGGACAAATGTTTTCATACCTACGAAACCGTTTCTCAACTTCGCAATTAGGTTAATAACGCAATACATTTTCCCAAATCTCATGAAATTCCGTAATAATTGGTACGTTGTGATGAATGGCTAAAATTAAATTAACAACTTCCCTCATATCTCATGTCAAATTATATTAGATTCGAAAACGTATTCTTGGCCAGATTAAAATAAGATATTCTGGCTGCCGACTATTGAAAATTATTTATAAAACCTTGACGCACACACGAATGTCGAGTTGCACGCAACAGTGCCGAATGTGGGAGGTAAATTAATAAAAAATGTGGTAATATCACCGAGCGTAAAACTCATATCCGGTTTACAACGAACGCAAGAACAGACCTTATGCTAATGGCCTATTATTCAGAAGGAATATGTATAAATTAAAAATTTATCATAAAACAAACCATACGGTATTGTACATTTCGTTTTCAGTTCTGCTGATCTGTATCTAATCATAATAATAATGCCGAACCAAAAAGCAGGTGCACATCGAAGATAGAAGCAGTCTACTATTTCAATGCGGTTACTGATTTAGGGCCTCGATTCAGTATATACATATCAATAATTTCAAAAACATCACATCCCCTTACGATCAAAATCTATTTCCCATTTGTTCTTAGAGGATCTTTGAGGTTATCCCTGATGTGCATGAGCGATATTTATTTAGAAGCATAACTTCACAAAACAAACTGTATACAACTGGCATTCTCACCTGAAGAAACTATTGTGTAGTGGAACGCGCGTTGCAGTTTTGTAAACAGTTAAGTAAAAATCTTGCAATAAGTTGTTACTCAAATAAATCAATAATCTAATCGTTTTATTTCGAGATAACAGAGAAAACTGTAGGTTAGGTCAAAAGTGACTGGGTCTATTCGACCCTCCACCGCAATCCGCAAGAGTTCATTGTGGCTCAGAAGTAACTTACGAAAGACCTACTTCACACAAATTTAAAAAGGCTCAGTAAATTGTTGCTCGATATGTTTTTTCAAGGACAAAACACAAGAACTACTGGAAAATCCTTAGCGCCCTTAGAGCGGTGTCTGTACGAAAGCAGCGATTCACGTTGAATTCGAACCGCTCGAGATTGAATTCATTTGGAAGAATGTTCTCAGGAAGTGTATTCCATATAAAGGCGGCTATCCAAATGAAAAAGTTATTAAACAGTGAAGTTCGAGATGTACTGAATTGAACCTCAAAACGATCTTGGTGAAATCGAATGTGCCAAGTCACTGAAACACCTCTCTTGAAAGTATCTGTCCTGACATTATTATAAAGGGTTACGAGACATTAACTTTTTTGAAGAAAACCGATGCCTGCGTTTTCGTGGTATTGGTTACTTTCATCCATTCGAAAACACCTCTAAATTCTAATTAAGATATGCAACCTCGTGCTACCGGTGATGATTAGCATCCGCAGCCAATTTCCTGGAATCCAGATGGAAGGACGAGACAAGTGACATCAGCAAAGCAATATATTGGATTCTTGGTTTTCTCCAATGAGTCGTTGATTTACAGTAAAAAGGGGGTTGGAGACAATATGGATCCCTGGGGAACACCAGCGTTGCTGGTAAAAGTATTCAAGAAATATCCATCGACGGCCACTTGCCGGAAACGTTCTTTCAGGAAGCTAAAGTGCCATACACAAAAATGATCTGACAAGCCATAACATTGAAGTTAGGCCAGAAAACCCTCATGCCATACACGGTCAAAGACCTTAGAAATATCAAGCGCAACAACTCATGGCTCTATTACGTTATTCCAAATATGGGTGACATACGATAGAAGGCGGTCTGTTAATATTTGCTTCCGAAAGCCATATTGATGATCGCTCAAGATGTTAGAGTCTTCAAAATATTCGAAGATATGATGGTTTACAGCTTTCTCGATGATTTTTTGATATAACCGATAGTAAAGTGACTGGTCTATAGTTACTTGGAAGATTTTTCTTGCCTTTTTCGGGAATAGGCTGAACGCGTGCAATCTTCCAACAAGAAGGAATACCCCCTTCCTTGTAAGAAAGATTGAAAAGTCTACAAAATACTAGGGCAGGTTCATTGGCGCACTTTTTCAAGTGGCGGGCACTTCATCAGGACCAGATGCCTTATTGATATTGAGCTGGTTCAAAATTCGCCTGAGTAGACGTTATCGAAAAGTAATTTCGGGCATTGCATTCGGTCCAAAGTTAGTCCAAGTTTTTCCATAGAACAAAGAAAAATATCTGAAAATTGAAATTTCGCAAGATTTCTTTATTTTGAATTCCACATTTCTAAGAATTTTATACATATCATTTGACCAAGTTTCTCCACCAATAAATTTACCTTTTTATGTAGACAACCGAGAAAAAATCTTATCACATTTTCATTTTCACATGTAAACAAACGAATCTGGCCTATGAAGAAACATAAACTAATGGTGGATTATCAAATGTATCATGTCGAGCATTAAGTTTCTTCCTCGGTTGTCTGGAAATAAAACGGTGAATTGATTGGTGGACAAATATGGACTAACGATGGAGCATTTCCACTTAGCTGTGTGATGAAAATTCGGGCTAGCGTGAAATCAGCCTAGATTATTAACTAGAATTTTAGCATTCATGAAAAGGTGGATAAACAAAACTTTTTCATGAACTAACGCGATCATTACGAAAAATACTTTCTGTTACACAGCTTAGAATCCTCTACTATACTTGGTTGGGGTGGAGCGAACAAAACAATGGTCAAAACCCTTGAAAATGTGCAAAAACGAATCTTGAAAATAATATATCACAAATCATTTCGATTGTCTTCTGATTCATTATATATCGAGTTACCAATTCTTGAAATCAGACAGTTGTTTTCCCAAACGGCAATATTTTTATCCTTCAGCGTAAACAGTATACCAGTAAATATTTTTTCGAACTTTTACGAATTGAAAAGTAAATTACCACCAACCTGCATCGAAATTGGCGTCCTTTCAATCACGGCTCCGACGGGGTCTCCCCACCTTGCCTTTGCGTACTGTGGGCGTCGCGGCGGTACTCTTCAGCAGCTTGTGCCAGTCCTGCTCGCAGACCAGGCTGCCCGACAGCATGTAGTACCTGTCGCCTGGTACCAAAGGGCTGAGGCATTTACTGCACATGAAGCATTTCAGGTGGAACACGTGGGGAGGCGCTCCAGGTTGCTGTATGGACGGTCCACCAGATCGCATCACCAGCTCGTTGGCGGGGATGGACTGCCCGCACGCCGAGCAGGCTCCCGTATTGCCGAATATCCTGCGGGACCATTAAGGAGAAGGTAACCATTAAATCTCTATTATCACTTTGGGGGATTTCATTGAAATCGTTCATGCAAAAGGTAAAAACAAATCGGAGCCTGAGTTCAATATTCACTAGTGCTTTCTTGACCACTTTTTCACAAACTGTTTTATCAATATTGAACGGAAAGTGGAACATTTTTTTACAAAGTAATTGATGAACCATCCTTTATCCCTTGATCCCGTATTGACAAATATTTGGGACCATCAAAGAGCAGATAATCATTAAATCTCTATTGTCTTTTGGAATATAATTAAAAAAGATCTTGCAGAAGGTATGAAAAATTAATTGGAACCTGAATTCAATATCAACTATATTTGAAAGATTATTTTCTCAAGAAATGATTAATCAACACCAATTGAAAGTAAGAACTAAATTTTTCAATGATAATATCTGATAAATCATTCCTTATAAATATCTGCACCATAGTTTGTATCACCTCATACTCTGAGTTCAACTAAACTGTAGTTCCTTCGAAAACTTAATTTTCGCACTACATGTGAATATGCTCATTTGATCCTATTGAAATCTGGTTGTGCTTTCAACCGTAAACATATTTATTTTCACTGAAACATTGTATACATTCGCTATTGCTAAACATTTCAAATTTTACATCGATTTATCTCGGATCTGATATACTGAATTGATGATATCCTGAATTTCAACTATTCTATTCGTCTATTGTTTCTACTCACTCAAAGTGATTATATCACTTATAAGAATCTTTGTGATGCCATAATACAGGTGAAATGAGTTATGAAATATTTTAATTAAAATATTTCGACTGATGTACCTATAAAAATTCACAAATGAACGTTTGGATTCCAACTAGTAAATTAGTTGTTTTTTTATGATTATTGAAATGAACTTCAATTATGTGACCACTTCTTCTTGGGTACGTAGACAATGATCTCATAACCCACACCTTCGAACCAATCATGGTTACCTAGAGAACAGGAAACAGTGCTATCTGGTCTTTTCTTTTTTGTTATTATCGTCCAACAGATATCTTGATGATATAAAACTACATATTTCCGTTCTCATAAATTCTTGGAGCAAATTCCCTGATTCTTTACAAATTCTACGAATGTGAAAGGGAACAATGTCTAATTAAACGATTACCACGATTACCTTGAAAACGCAGCATGCGGCTCAGGTTAGAACAGTTCTTGGAATTACGGACCCGAACGTTCGGTTTATTAGTCACGTTCGAGCATGAACATCTGAATGTCCGACAATGAAAATCAACCCTCTTCAAATTAGAACTTACTCGAGAAGAATTGAGATTAGAAGCTAGTGGAAAACCATTTTATTTTATTGATAAAAAATGTTTGAATGACATACGGGGAAACATGATACATAACAAATTTAAATATCACCTCGTATAGGTACTTCTCGATGGCATTCAAGTATTTATCGATTTTCTGAAAACTATCGAAATAGAAAAATTTTTCAATGTCGGTTTTTCGAACTGTAAAAATGTATGTAATGATTTCAAATGTGAAACATAACAAATTAATATTAGGTGAGATCCCTCATGAAAATTGTGAAACAAACTGTTTTGACGATGGTTCCAAAAATACCAAACTTTGTAATCAAATGTAAAATATGGAATATGGGCTTTAAAGCGGAAAGATACTTTTTTTGTGTTTTTATTTTTCACATATCTTGAAAACTCTATGAAGTATTTTGGGTTTTTGTCTAGAACTTAATGGTGATCATCGAAATAGTAGACACAATAACATACCTGGTTAATTGAACAATTTGAATTCTTTGTATTGAAGATAACTATTATGGAAGTGGTCGATATTCAATAAAAAACCATTATAACGCATTCAAATACCACTTTGTGAGATTTTCACTCAACAGTTTACAAAACCGCAACACTGTTTCTTCAGGCTTATTCAGTACCAACTAACAACTACAAAAGTACAGTGTGTAACAACGAAAACTTAACACAGCCGTTTTTCAATATAAAAAGTAAGATTTTTGAAAAAAGTTCGGATACGTCGATTTCTAATTAAAGGGGGACACCTTTCAGACTAATCAGATTTTTTTTAGTACGCACCCCCTCGGAGGGGTGCGTCCGACGACCCTTATTTAGATAGAGAAAGTAGGTCGAGTGGCACCTTATTTTAAAGGTCTTTCGAATAACTTTACAACTCTGTTAAAAGAAAAGTACCCCGAAAAAATCTCCTCGTAATAAACAAATAATTCTTACTTTTTTACGAAATCAAATGGACACGTATTAACATGTTGTCATAAAAAGCAAAAATTTATTTTTTTCATGAAAGTTCTGAACGTGAATTGTACCTCAAAAACAATTTAATTTATTTTAAAAAGAGTTGAACTCAATAAAAATACCTTTAAATCTTTAAATTATCTCGAAAACTAATCATTACCAATTTTTTTTTAACATAGATCTAAAGGTATTCGAAAGACCTTTAAAACAAGGTGCCATTCGACCTACTTTCCCTATCTAAATAAGGGTCGTTGGTCGCACACCTTCGAGGGGGTGCGTACTACAAAAAATCTAAAAATTAGTCTGAAAGGTGGCCCCTTTCAATTAGAAATCGACGTGTCCGAGCTTTTTTAAAAATCTTACTTTTTATACTCAAAAACGTGTTACAGTGTTACACACTGTATAATATAGTAATTTGAATACCTATGACTATTACCACCAGACAAAATTCTAACTAATAAATTCCCTACATAATATAGAGCCTTCCAAAAGGGACTTCTGAACTTTGATGACAATTGATAACAACCATCTTGTTGAAGGTACATCTGTCAATGTAGTTGTAATTTTTTCAGTCTGTTTTGCCAAATCACCATAGACGGATATAGCATTCAACAACACGTGCAAATAATAAAATTGTTTTATCGAAATGGGTGTTCTGCTTGGGCAACGTACCGCACGAGAATTATTAACAATGTGGTGGATGAATTTGAGCCCACTGGTTCAGTAGACGATCGACCAACACCCTTACGTTGACACCCGTATTCAATTGACCCAGGAACTGAAGGTAAATGACCGTAGACAACAACGTGTGTTCGCTGAATCAGCTCTGGAGCAGCTGACCATAATTTACATTTCTGGATGAAAGTGAACAAACAAAATTGTCGAATTTGGAACAATATCAGTCCACATGAGATCCAAGAGCGTCCCTGCATCGCGAAAAAGTCACTGTTTGGTGCGGATTTTCGACTGGCGGCATCATCAGTTCATATTACTTAGTACTATAGTTCCCATTCAAATGGTAAAAAATACAATCAAGGCCAGTTAATATAGACCTATAATTACATTACCACTTGAACTAGCTGTTTATAAGCAGGAAATTGATCAGGTTGAAAAAAATGAAATTTCAATAAATAATCAATCTGGATTTCGTAAAAAGTATTCATGTGAATCCGCATTACAACTGACTTCATCTAAATTCAAAAAAGAAGTTGACAACAATAAATTTGTAGTAGCTGTTTTTTTTGATCTGAAGAGGGCGTTCGAAACAATTGATGGTAATATTCTTGTAATAAAATTAAGAGGTTATGGCATTGATGGTGATGTTTACCAATGGTTATCTGACTATTCATCACATAGAAAGCAAAAAGTCAGAGTTCAAGATAATATCTCACAGGAATTGGATATACATATAGGTGTGCCTCAGGGTAGCGTTTTAGGACCACTGCTCTTTATCTTATACTTAAATGATATAAACTTGTTTATGAATGTTGATTTTATACATTTATTTGCAGATGATAGACTATTGGCATGCTACAATGCAAGCTTAGATAAAGTTATTGATAAAATGAATGCCGCATTAAAGGATGTAAATGAGTACCTCATGGCAAATAAATTAAAACTGAATAAAATGAAAACTAAAGGAATGATTATAACATATTTTGAACTATATCTACATTTCAAGTTTTTTTTGTATAATTATTTTCAATTTCTATGTTAGTAATATGTTTTATATAATATTGTGTATTAGGATTACCTAGTTCAATAAATATATTCTTCTTCTTCTTTCTTTGAGAACGACGTTGGCCCGGACCGTATACATTTTCTGCATTCTAGGATCAAACTCATTAAACTGGACATGTTATAAATACCTCATATTACCTAAATTAATAAGGTCATTTAGCAATAGCAATAATCTATTGATTCCTAAGTATTCCAAAATATTGAGTTTTGAACCTTCTCTTACAAATATAATAGACATAATTGATCCACTTACAAAAAATATTTCGCAAAAGAAAAGTGAAATTTCGAAAAAAAAAATGAGTTTTCAGGAAAACCAACAAACGAAGGAGAAGATGAATTCGAGTTAGTTTTTGAAAGTTTCATTTCTCGGGAGCAAAAGTGCTTAAAAATCTGTCCCCAACCAACGCCACCGATTTTATCTAAAATCGCTCGGAGCTCCCAGACGAGGCAGAGACGCTCCTGCTCCTTTCCGTCCCGACAAAAGGGTTGTTTTCCCCTAGCCGGCGCGCCGCCTGGTCTTGTCAGTACGGGGGAGTAATCAATCCACCTTTCTGTCCGCGGTATGATCTAATTAACGGCACAACTAATAATTTCCTCCGTACAACGTGACTATAATTGGATTCGTTAATCAGAAAGTGCCCGCGGATAATCGCCAGTATTTCCACAATATAAGATACTTCTAATTAAACTGGATGATCGAACGATTCGCTCTCGGCTGCGCCCGCTTTTCGAAACATGTTTGAATACGTTATGCTTTCGACGTTCTAATTACCGCTTGATGGATTATTTATTAGTACTTTGTTTCGTTGAGAGAAAGAGAATTGCGAGGAGGACGAGAGCGAGAATTCGCGTCAAGAGGAGCGGTCGATACCAGCGCCATCCGGTGGAGAATTATGAACAATTATTATTAGTTATGAACAATTATTCTCATTTCAGTGTCGTCGATTTTTGGAATATCTTTTGCCATAGCCCGTATTTTCATACCAGACTACCTGAGTCAATATGAACACGCTTTACGCAATTCATCTAATCCAGGTACAGGTAAACTACCTGAGTCAGCATGAATACGCTTTATTGAATGCCACGTACAAAAAAAATGTGTCCACTGGGGCCATTCATTTTAATATCAATTCAGTACTAATGTCATCCAATACATATGACAATTTTCAAAAGAGCATTTTTTTACACGGTTTATAATAGCTTCACCTGTATGTATGTATGTATGTATGTTTGTTTGTAACTCTCAAGCTCGGGATCTGTATTAACAGAATTATCGGCAGTATTGCTTGATTTATTCGCGGGCAGATGGCGCTGTACGTAACTATCAATTATTGCTTGATCTATTTCCGGGCAGATGGCGCTGTATGTAAACTGTCAAAAACAAATTTTACAACTATCCGTCCTTTGTTGAAGCCTTACTGCATCTCAGTATTGCTATAGAATTTATTAGACCTCAAACTTTATTATGTTGTTTGAGAGGAATTTTACATTCGTGCTTAAAATAAAATTATTTTTGACAATAAATCATACTAAAAAGTGAAAAATAAATATAGTTTAAAAAAACTAAAAAACACGCTTTTAAAGAACATCGAACTAAAAAGTTGAAAATATTTTTTAAAATAATCTCAAAACAATAACTAACGAGAAAAACTAGTATTATTGTGAAAAATGCGTGGTCGCTTTGTGCCAAATTTTTGTATATCAAGCGCCCGTCGCTTTTTAACAATAATACGAGTATTTTTCCTTCGTTATTGTTTTAAGCTTATCAAAAAAAATATTTCTAACTTTTTAGTTCGATGTTCTTTAAAAGCGTGTTTTTTTAGTTTTTTTGAACTATATTTATTACTTTTTAGCTGCGCGAGTTACATACAACTCACGGAGCCTCAATACCATGATCATGACTCAGGGCCACGTGCATTATATATGACTCATGTCCAACATGTTGTAACCTATAAAATGCTGGTGTTCAAATAATCTGTTCCTCAATTGCCAGTGTTAGCTATTGAAGTAGGGTATGTGTGCGCGTCAATAAGAATTGTATTTTACCGTTGTTTCTGAATTATTTCAAAATGATGGCTCGAAAATTCATATCCTAAGAAGACCAACAAAAGCAACTTCAGCAATTGCATGATACATATTTTGATATGAGCGACGAAGATATAATCGAACCGTTCGAAGTGACTATTAAGTTTCGTCAGAAAATGAATCCAGTGACAGTGAGTTCGAACAGCCTAACCGAAAAAAAAAAAATAAAACTCAACAAAGATACTGCAAAAATGCGAAATTCATATTGATGAAGACATTGAAAATGTAGTTTTTCGAAATAATAGTGACTCTTCCGAAAATGATCACAACACAACAAAAAAATATTTTTTGAATGTTTCCTACACTAAATTAGTCAATTTCTACTAATTTTGGGGTGATAAAAACGAAAATAAGTAAAGAAATATATGTCGAGAAACAGGTTCGAATTGATACTTCGCATGTGGCATTTTTCGGACAATATACAATGTCCAAAAGGTGACCGACTCTATAATATTCAACCATTGATTGATCGTTTGTTGCAAAAATTCCAAGCAGCAAATTTCCCGAAGAAAAATGTTTGTATTGATGAATTCCTTTCCGTGGTCGTGACATAAATTCGGAATAAAAGTTTATAAGTTATGCTCAGAAAACGGTTACACTTTCAATATGAAAGTTTACTGCGGAACAGATGTTGTAGACAAAGATGTTCGTGTCCACATCAATGGGGAATGTTCCTCCTGAGGAAAGTCAAGTAGTTTTCATAAAAGAGCTCTAAAACAACGCATTTTAAACTTATCATTTCAGCCTTTTTCTTTAAAAAAATATTTAAATACTTAAAAAAGAG